>JARHVA010011321.1:2500-69561 GCA_037957365.1 Torreya grandis | reverse complement strand
CAACTAGGCTGATCCAATATAGTTTACATAAGGCATAAAATATACTGGGTTGACTAGGTTGATCCAATATAGTAGACAGGGAATTAAATAAGTCTAAAAATAGATTGTGAAAATGAAATAAGATGATTTTACAAGTAATGAAAAGTAATAAATACTAAAAGGAAACAAATAGTCAATTGGATTAATATTGGCCAATCTAATTAAAGCACACAAAATAAAACCTTGCACTAACACTGGGTAATGTAAGCTTATGTGCACACAATTGAGCAAAGAGAAAGCAATCAACTTAAAAAGTAAAGATATAACTAATTGGTAAACCTAAATGTTTATTAAATTATTAAGATATGATTTTTAATGTGGTTGGAAGTAGGATATAAGACAAGCAGATGTAAAAAAATAGTATAAATCTATGATTATATGCATGATACTACTATTACTCACATAGGGTATGGAAAATTACCAATCAATATCACATCTATAACTAAATAACAAAGAATAAAAATATAGAAATGTCTAAGAAATTATATGACACTAATTAACTTACGTATGTCATGATGAGTCTTGTTTGCATGGTAAACATTTAATATACATACACAACTCATTAAAATAGAGGTGTGAGAGAGATTTTATAGGAATGAGTGATTTTAGGGATATTATGTTTATTATTGATGAGTATCGATTACTAGTTTATAAGAACACACCTCTCTCTCTCTCTCTCTCTCTCTCTCTCTCTCTCTCTCTCTCTCTCTCTCTCTGTCTCCCTCTCTGTCTCTCTCTCTCTCTGTCTCTCTCTCTCTCTCCTCTCTCTCTCTCTCTCTCTCTCTCTCTCTCTCTCTCTCTCTCTCTCTCTCTCTCTCTCTCTCTCTCTCTCTCTCTCTCTCTCTCTCTCTCTCTCTCTCTCTGTGTGTGTGTGTGTGTGTGTGTGTGTGTGTGTGTGTGTGTGTGTGTGTGAGTGTAATCTTGTTGAGTAGTAAAATAATGATGTGATTATTTAACTTAAATTTTCTCTTTTGATAGTTTGAAATTAAATTTAATTCACACATGCATCTTAAATTTAGATATCCCACTTAATTTTCAAGTAAATCACATTTCTATTACTAAATATTAAAAGACCACATGAGTTATTCTAAAAATGTTTAATCTCACATACATATACAATATCAAAATTCCACATGAGATACTCTATCAATGAACAAACCATATCTAATGAGAATATACAAAATAAAATAGTAAAAATAAATATAAAATATGAATAAGTGAACCAAATTTAAATGTGGGTGTGTGTGGACACTAATATTTAATCAATAAATACTTGACACTTTTGATCCTTGACATTTTTTACATTGATTAGTCAATTCATTATTTCAATAACCATTTATCTATATGAGAGCCTTCTAAGCCTTGAAATTACTATGAACATATTATACAATTCCTTAATTTTTTCCCTAAACATCCCTAATTAATAGAAACTACATTATCGGTCTAGTTTTATAATCCTCTTTACATTCTAGACAAGTGTGCACTAGGTAGATAAAGATGCACATTACACTTGTCCACTAGTGCAGACTTATCCATAATTATCCAATCCTAGCATAGTAAGAATGTTATTTTTGAGTAAGAGATGAGGACTTGTATAATGTTAGGGTGGATCTAATTGATGCATGAGTAAATCTTAATGATTATATTGGTTAATATCTTCCTCCAAGGTATGTGGAGAAAGCGTGTGGACCTGATATTGAAGTTTAGGAAAGAGAGAATTTGTAAAGAGATGAAAAAGATTGTCATCTGCCATGTTATGTTCACATTTACTTGATAAAGTTTTCCATATCTTAAAAAAATCTTGGGAAGTTTCAATATCATGTTGTTTGTAATTAATGAAATGGGCCAAAGTGTTTTCAAGAAGATCATTAGTTTGGAATTCTTACACTAAAGCATTTACTAAGTCCTCCAAACTAGAAATGAAATAAGCTCTAAGTTGATTGTACCAATCCAAGGCATCACTTGTGAGAGTTTTGGCTAGGAGCTTGGTATCATTAAAGGTATTTAATTTAACCCAATCCTTGTAAATATTTCCAAATGTTGTGAGTTGAAGGGTAGGATCGATTGACCCATTATAATAAATTATAAGTGTTATACCTCTTATATCAGTGTTGACAATTTAAGTAGTGAGAGGTTCATTTTATCGATGCTCAATGGTTATATTGACTAAAGGAGGTTGAGGAATGAGATTGACTTGAGAATATCAAAGAGAAGGAGGAACATTTTGGTTATGTGTTCCCCAAGGCATTGGTTGAAGATAAGATTGAAGATTAAGAAGGTGGTTTTGCATTCTCATCATTTGATTTGTGTTATGAACTTGAAAGGTAATTATTTGATTGAGAGTTTGAAACAAAAGTTGATGTGTTTGAATAAAATTAGAAGCATTAAAATTGGTATTTATTTTGGTATTAGTGGCTTGGGTACCATTATTAGTGTTGATATGAGCTTGAGATGAATTATGAGAATGTGAGGCACTAGTGGAATTTTTTTTTTGTGTAGCAAAAGATGTATTAGTGAATGGTTGAGAAGAAAAAACACTAGAAGCATGATTGCCTTGGGTAGAAAAAAATGAACTAGTTATAGGATTAAGGATAGTGGATCTTATGAGAGGCCCACTAGATGTAGAATCTGTCATGTTAGTTGAGATACTAGGCATATAAGTTAAGAGGTTAGAGAAGAAGATGTCATGGCATAAGGAGCCAAAAATGAAGGAAGAGGTTGAGAATTAAAGAAAGTGGTACCCCCAAATCTAGTATTGAATGTATGAGTAGCGGAATGAGGCTCTTTAGTTTGACCACTAATCATGAGGTTATAAATGATAGAAGGATACTTTCCTCAATGTTGAAGAAATTCATAAATAAATAAAATCATTTTGGGAGTATACTCTAACTCAGGTTGGTCTTCTAATGAGAAAAGAGGATTATTTTATGAAGAGGTATTAGGAGGGGTCCCATAGTTCATTGTGAGAGTGGCAATATGAACATTAATAAAATCCAAAATAGGAGCCTTCCTTTGACTGTGGGAGACCCTATTAGGATTAGTAAAGTTTATCATGTCTATTGACTGTAACTCACTATAATAATCCAACAAAAAGTCCATGATAAAGGGAAAATAAGAGTGATGAGAAATCAAAGGACAAAGACATGATTGAAATAGTACAAGGTCGATTGAGTAGACCTAACACAAAAATAGGGACTATAAAACTATATAGGGTCAACTAGGCTGATCCAATATAGTGGACATAAGGCATAAAATATACTGAGTTGACTAGGTCGATCCAATATAGTAGATAGGGAATTAAATAAGTCTAAAAATAGATTGTGAAAATGAAATAAGATGATTTTACAAGTAATGAAAAGTAGTAAATACTAAAAGGAAACAAGTAGTCAATTGGATTAATATTGGCCAATCTAATTAAAGCACACAAAAAAAAACCTTGCACTAACACTGGATAATGTATGTTTATGTGCACACAATTGAGTAAAGAGAAAGCAATCAACTTGAAAAGTAAAGATATAACTAATTGGTAAACCTAAATGTTTATTAAATTATTAAGATATGATTTTTAATGTGATTGGAAGTAGGACATAATACAAGTAGATTTAAAAACAACATATAAAGGGACTATAAAATTGTATAGGGTCAACTAGGCTGATCCAATATAGTGTACATAAGGCATAAAATATACTGGGTTGACTAGGTTGATCCAATATAGTAGATAGGGAATTAAATAAGCCTAAAAATAGATTGTGAAAATGAAATAAGATGATTTTACAAGTAATGAAAAGTAGTAAATACTAAAATGAAACAAATAGTCAATTGGATTAATATTGGCCAATCTAATTAAAGCACACAAAACAAAAACTTTCACTAACACTGGATAATGTAAGTTTATGTGCACACAATTGAGCAAAGAGAAAGCAATCAACTTGAAAAGTAAAGATATAACTAATTGGTAAACCTAAATGTTTATTAAATTATTAAGATATGATTTTTAATGTGATTGGAAGTAGGACATAATACAAGTAGATGTAAAAATAACATATAAAGGGACTATAAAACTATATAGGGTCAACTAGGCTGATCCAATATAGTGTACATAAGGTATAAAATATACTGGGTTAATTAGGTCGATCCAATATAGTAGAAAGGGAATTAAATAAGTCTAAAAATAGATTGTGAAAATGAAATACGATGATTTTACAAGTAATGAAAAGTAGTAAATACTAAAAGGAAACAAATAATCAATTGGATTAATATTGGCCAGTCTAATTAAAGCACACAAAACAAAACCTTGCACTAACAGTGGATAATGTAATTTTATGTGCACATAATTGACCAAAGAGAAAGAAATCAACTTGAAAAGTAAAGATATACCTAATTGGTAAACCTAAATGTTTATTAAATTATTAAAATATGATTTTTAATGTGATTGAAAGTTGGTTATAAGCAAGGTACTAGATAGAAATCTAATGATGGTTTCAGGTAGTTTAGGTTAAAAGGGACTGTAGTGGCAATGATACAAGATTGGTATTGGGGTCTACCCCCTCAATTCAAACATTGTAGTGATAAGGGTGTCAGGTGTTTAACTAGAATATACCATTAACCATGCTTTATACTTGACTAGAGCATCATGTCGACTTCCCCCTTGGTGATGAAATCCAAGTGGGCTAGCCTAGGGTAGAAAAAATGTTAAAGTTCTTGTTTATGACTATGTGATTTGGTCATGTGTGCGTAAAATATAAATAGTGAAACTAAGTGATTAATTAAAAATCCCATAATTAAACTATGTGAGCTATTCTAAGCATGCAAGCAATAGGAAAAGAAAGTGTGAACTAATTACTAGAAGATATGAGGTTAATTTCAACTTGAAATAATGTATAATGTTAACACTATATGCAAAAAATATAAAACAAGGTTGACATGATCAAACCTGTACTATGGAAGTAAGGTCTAAAAATGTATAGGGTCGATAAGGTCGACCTAGTTATTTCAGATAGTACATAGAATATAGAATTGGGTTGATAGTGTCGATCTAGTTAACTGTGTGAGGGTAGTTTTAAAGACTACAAACTATGAAAGGAAAGATAAAATAGAAAGAAATGAAAAGGTAGAAATGAACCTTGGTGGATCAGAGATGAAATGAAGAAATATTAATGATGAAGAACCTTGAAGTATGATGGTAAAACCTATAAATTTGGTTGAGAGGATTGATCAAGCTTTGCAAGAACCTATTATAGAGTGCTAAAAATGTATAGGGTCAACTAGGTTGACCTATTAGGCTAAACTAGATGTTTCAAAGGTTAGAAACCTATACTGGGTTGACTAGGATGATCAAGCTACCTGTTCCTAGAAACTTGTGTATAAAAGTCATAAAATTGGGTCGATAGAGTCAATCTAGTATGATAAAAATAGGATAAAAATTATTATTAAAAGAATGAAAATAAGTAAAATAAATCCTAAAATGGTTAGTTTCATGTTAGGTTCACCAGAATATATGTAATAAAAATGCATCATGTCTATAAATCAATCCTAGATTAGAGAAGATAGAACATACCTACACTTCTGAATGGGGATACACTTGTTAAGTGAGAGTATGACCAATATGGGGATTTTCTATACTTGATTAAAGGATCACTTGTCACAACATTGAAATCTAAAAGACCTTAATGGGTAGAATCTCTAATTCAATCTTCTAATGTTGATAACCTTAATAAATTAACTATAATTCAACATTATTATCATGTATTAATGACTATGTATGAATGTGAACCTCAATTCTTTGAGGAAGCTACTCAAGATGATATATAGAATGTTGATATGCAAGTTGAGTATAATTCCTTAATTAAAAATCAGACTTGGGACCTTATCCTTCCTCTACCTGAAAGGCATATTGTCAACTGTAGGTGGCTATATAAGATCAAATATAATTCAATTGGTAAAATTGATAAGTTTAAATCTAGATTAGTTACTCACAAGCTTACTCAAAAACTTGGGATTGACTATGTTGAAACCTTTGCTCTTGTAACAAAAATGAGTACTGTTAGACTTCTTATTACTCTTGCAGTCCAAACTAGTTGGGTTATCCACCAAATGGATGTCAAGAATGCATTTCTAAATGGTGATTTAGAAGAATAAATATATATGACTCAACCTAAAGGTTTCACTGATCCTAATAGAGAACATTATGTATGCAAGTTAAAAAATATTTATATGGCTTAAAATAAGCTCCTCAAGCTTAGTATTCTAAGATTACTTATTTTTTCAAAGAATTAGATTTTTCTAATTGTTATTCAGATAATGATCTCTTTGTTAAAATTTAAAATGGTCCTTTTATTCTAATTGTATTATATGCTGATGATTTTTTGATTATTGACGATCTAACTATTTTAATTCATAAATAGAAGGATAAACTAAGTCAAATGTTTGAAATGACTGATTTAGGCATTCTACATCATTTTTAAGGAATGGCTATATTTTAGGATAAAATTTCAATTACTATATCACAATATCAGTATGCACATAACCTTCTTGTTAAGTTTAACATGTTTGATTGTAAATATTATTCTACTCCTATTGAAGTTGGTATTAAACTTGATCCTAAACCTACATGTGAAAAATATAACCCTACTTTATATAGACAACTTATTGGAAGTTTGATTTATCTAACCATTACTAGGCTAGATATTTCATATGTTGTTAGTGTTTCTTCTATATTTATGAAGAATCCATATTTGGATCATTGGAAATTAGCTAAACAAATTATTCATTATATAAAAGGAACAATTAATTTTGGTTTATTTTATTCTTCCATTGATAATGCTAATTTATATGGTTATTGTGATGTTGACCATGCTAGTGATACTTTAGATCAAAAATCTACTTCTAGATATGTGTTTAAGTTTGGTGTAGGTGTTATCACTTGGAGCATCAAGAAGCAATCTATTGTCTCTATTTCTTCTAGAAAATCTGAGTACATAAGTGCTATGGAAGTGGATAAAGAAGCCATGTGGCTATGAAGGTTGTTGGGAGAACTTCATTTAGATTTTTCTCAAAGTACCATCTTTCATTTTGATAACCAAATTTATATAAATCTAGAAAAAAATCTAGTGTAGCACCAAATAACTAAACATATTAAAGTTCATGTGCATTTTATCTGAGAGAAAGTCCTCAATGGTGATATTAATATACATTTTTGTCCTACTAATGGACAAGTGGTAGATATATTCACAAAACTACTTGGTGCTACCAAGTTTTGTCTATTTTGTGGAATGTTAGGCCTCTCAGAGTTTCCATTGAGGGGGAGTGTGCATGACAATGCCACTTCCTCATGACCATGTATTTCTTCTCCTTCTCTATACTTCTCATTTTAAAACATTGTAAACTTCATGTGGAAGTTATGTGATTTAAGTAAACTTCATGTGGAAGTTTTACTTGTGTGTCCTAATACATTTAAAAGCATAATTTGTAATGGAGGCCCTTATGTTATAAAAGGCTCCAAATATTCTTAGTGATTATTCATGAGAAATAGTGAGATATAATCTCACAATCGTGCTATCCTAAACCTACTTTTGAGTAATTTATGGATTTTAATTCCTTTTGTTTTAAAATGTGACTTTTATCAGGATGAAAGTTTTTAAATCCTTAAAATTTTGTACATAGTATAATTCCTTTCTAAGGTGACTATGCCATTTATCCCCATTTAGCATTAAGGAGTGTTAGAGCATTTAATCCTAAGTGGGATTATTGACCCTTAGCCTTGGTAAATTTATTAAATAACAATAATATATTATTATTATTATTATTATTATTATTATTATTATTATTATTATTATTATTATTATTATTTAATAACTTTACCAAGGCTAAGGGTCAATAAGCCCACTTAGGATTAAATGCTCTAATAAACATATCATGCTAGGAAGGGTTCCAAATCCTATAGTCTAACAAAATCACATAACAACATTGATGTAGTCCTAAGGTTTAAATCATTCACTTATTATAATAACAAGAAAGCATATCTAATCTAGTACACACCACATCTTGTAACACAAAGTGGGGGTTAGAAACAATAAAACAAACTAAACTAAACATGTATTAGAAGACATATACTCACATAAATGTATATGAAATACTAATACATGGGATAAGAATACAAATGCATTATCTATCTATTCTTATAAAGGAAAAATAAAGTTAAGAATACTTACCTTTGAATATGAACCCATCAAGCCTCAATCTCTCCCTTGGCTAAGTTTCTTTGCAAGAGATTGTTGTGGTATGTAATGATAATGAAGATAAATTATCTCTAGGCTACACAACCTATCTAAGCATCCAAAAGACTTATCCAAAAGATAAGATCTGTATCTCCAAATAAAGTATGGAACCATAAGCTTTATTCCTCAGGTAGAATGGTCAATAAGCATATTTTAATTCAAACTTATTTTTTTATTAATTCTTCTATTATAAAATGGTGGGAAATGAAATTATATATATAAATGGATCTTTCCCTAAATCCTCATAGAAACATTGGATGTATAGGGTCAAACTAATTGACCCTGTGTGTTTTCATGGATAATTCACTAAGTCTGATTTAGGTTAGTTGAAAGGCTAACAATTAAATAAAGTGAAAATAACCCCTAAACTGTAGTGGGTCGACCTAGTACAACTAACTGACCAAAAGGGAAATAAAGAAACAAAAGGAGGGATGGAAAGAAGAAAATATTAGAATAGGTAGGACTAAGAAGAATAAGCTTAGGGTTAATGGTTTTAGGAGATAAGTGTGTAGATGGAAAGTGGAAAAAGGGACAAAAATCTTACAAAACATCAATGTTTTGCCCACACCTTTCCTGATGTACCCCTTAAGGCATGCATTCAAAGAGATTGAGACTCAATAGGTTCCTACATGATACAAAGTGTCAGTAATCAATAAAATTTTGAAAATATTATGTGTATACAATCCTAATAAGGTGATTAACTTGACCACTACCAACCAATTACAATTATACTTCAAACACAAGCCTAACCTAAATAAACACTAATCCAAATATACCCCCTGCATCAATATTTCTCATGGAGGTTTGTAAAGAAAACTTAATGTAAGAAGACTAAACACAAGGTCATGATGTGGCACTTGTGGAAATATAACTCACTAAAACTCATGAAACACATCATTAAAAAACTTTAAGAGACCTAAAAAATATTTTCAAAGTTGAATATGAATGTAAACAAGGACAACATGCTAAGGAAGAGAATCTATCACTTAACAATATCAACTAGTCTAAAATGTACTTAAAATAATGAATAAGGAAACCCAAATAATTATTTATTTCTCAAAGGATTCAAATGATAGGGGTTTCACCATACTTAGGTAGAGGATATAAACTTAGCCAAAAGTGGATTAATATATAACACAAGTGAAGAAGGGCACATGAGAGAGAGAATAGACAAGTGTCATGTGAGTTAAAAATAAGAGAGGAGTTATGAAACTACCTAAATAGGTCCAAGATGACATGTTTAGGTCCTCTTAAGATTATTTAACTCTCCAAGTAGAGTGGGAGTTGAAATACTTAATTGACACCTTGACTAGCTTCTTGAAACTTCCTTTGGTCTTGATATGTTGAAGAAAAAGTGGCCTTATTAATGGTCAGATCAGTTTCTCCTAAATATTTTATTTTCTCTTAACACCTCTCAACTAACCCTAATAGGTTTTATTTAGAAAATCATCTCTTTCTCTTGCAAGGTGTCTAGAAGGCTCTTCATCTCCTTAGGCCTATTTTGAACACAAGTGTCAAAACTTGTTTTTCTCTTCTTAATCTCATCCAAACTTAATGGATAGTATATTTACATCATATTTTGCCTATAAAAATCAATTTTTAGGCCTCAAACTAGCCCCAACAATTTTTTATCTACCAAAAGATTCAAATAGGGCTCATTCTTTGTATCTCTAAAATGATGCGAACCTCCTTATATATAGAAAATTATAGATGATATTGAGAATTTTAGGGAATATTATAGTACCCATTATGGATTTATATCTCTAGTTTCAATTTCATGCTTATAGAATCAGAGGAGATATCTTTTTTGTAGAGGAGATATCTTTATCTACAACTTCTCTCTCCTAACTAGGCCTTAATTAGGCCTCCCTGCTAAGAGAGTGAAAATTATTCTATAGGATCCCAACATGTGATATACCCAAAAAAAGTGTTTTATTCAATTAAAATACATTATCCCCATTTTCCATGCCAAATTTGAAGATCTGACATGTACAGACCTACAAAATATAGAAATCAATGTTTTAGCCCTAATCTAAACAATTTTGTACAATACTATACCATCCAATGGAATAGAATGATGCTCAGGTGAGTATTTAACATGTTATGGGTGGTTTAAAAGTTTTTATAACTCATTTTGAGGCATGAAATCTCATTTATATCTCATCAAGTACTTATGGATCTCTTAGGTAGCTTGAAAGTGGCTTGGGTTCTTAAGGGTGATTCATAAGGATAAATACATGAATCCTCTTAATAATTACATAAAATTAAATTTTAATAGGGAATTTAAATTTTTTATTATCTTAAGGTCCCATCAATCAAGTTTGTTCCATACCAAGAAAAATAAAATGACCTTTCAGGTTGGAAACAAGCATTTTGTGAGATCTAAGAGTAAACTAGGTTAGTGAGAGGCATCCTAAAGTTGGTTTACATTAAAATGACCTTAATGAGGTTTATGATACCTCCCTATATCTATTATAATATTTATCTTATCACCTTATTCCTTAAACTCTATGCAACATCTCATTGCTCTAGGTTTAAGGTTCTTATGCTAGTCTACCAAGCATACCTTAATAGACTATATGTGCCCTATTTCTCTCTTTATTGGGGTTTAATACATCATGAAATGACTATATATGTACCTCACCATCCCTTTAGGTTTTATAAAGTATCAAATCACTCCACTAACCTCAATTTACCACTTTCTAGGGTTGACTACCCATACAAGTTGTGTATGCACGCAAGATACTACAAGGTTTAGAAAAGGGTATGCCAAGTTTTTTTACTTCTTAATTGAGTCTAAGGTTTGATGGACCATAATCATACTCTTTATATCATATTAAAAAATTATAATCTCTCATATCTCACTGAAGTCTCTTTGACCTTTTCATATAAGTAAATGCTCCACAAGAATGAGCATTCTTGTGTCTTGCTTATACTGAGTAGGCAAAATGTTTAGGGTTTTTCTTGAGTATAAAAGTCAAATATGGTCTTAGGATCCTATTTAATCATAAATGAAAATTATATTTAAACTTTTCACATCCCTCTTATGTTCCCATATAAATATACAATCCTTATAAGAAACATATACCTCTTGAGTGATTAGGATTATAATAAAGACTGTGTGTTTGGACTATATGAGCCCTATTTATAACTTCCTATACTCCACTATTTATAGATTTTTGTTCTCAATTATTTGAGATGTCTGATCTCCTTTCCATCTTTTAAAAACTATACAAATAACAATCTCAAGTTTTGAAAACCTTAAGTTTATAAATAGACCTAGAAGTGATTGTGTGCACTTATTTGGAAAGGTCTGTAGACTTTAGTATTCTAAGGACCCTTCTTGATGTAGACACATAAAACTAGCCACCAATGACCTCCAACTAGGTTTTTGACCAATTTATACCAAAATTCACAATTTGTCCTATAAAAAATAAAACACATTAAATGAGTTGAAATTGATATATTCAAGTGTCAATTTTGGCCATAGTGTCACTAAATGGGGCAATGAAATTTATGAAACAACTACCTTTGATCAAATTGTTTTGAGTCAAAATGGAATTTTTGCACTTAGGTACTCTAGATTGCTATTTTATAACAAATATCTTGTATGAGACATGTGCCTTTTTTATTTTGCATTAGCAAAATCCTAAATGGGAATACAGTTCCAATGCATCTAACATTGACTTTTAATTCTAATCCAGTCAAATTTTGAGCCAATAATACAAAATTTTGACCAATTTGATTAATTTGTTCACAAATTTCCAAGGTTTTGCATCAAATTTTACTAATCATGTTTAAGGTTAATTAAACCAAATCAAGATATTAAATTAATTTTCCATGGAGTTTTTTGAATATTTCTTTTTAGAAATTGATATTGAATAACTACATCATCAATTGACATCATTTCTTGGAAAGACATACCTAGGACATAAATGCATAAAATATCTCATCGAGCCACCCTATTACTCATTAATATCCACCATGCCTATTCATTATTATCTGACATATTTATGAAGGCATCTATTTATTTAATCTCAAAAATTTGAATGGATTCTTAGGCACACATCTTCATCTTGAGATGGACAGTTTAAGTTCATTATGACCATTTTGTAAAATATATAAATAAGAGGCATTTACTATTGAATTTTAAACTTGTATAATGAAAATTTATAATGTAAAAATAATTCCAAAATCTATTGCAATTAGTGTTATAATGCTAAATTATTGAGCCAAACCAAAACCAAAGCCATCACAAAGGTGCCAAGGAGAACAGGAGATAGCCAAGCCTCCTTTGATGAAGACTCATTGAGCACAAGCCAAGAAAGTCACTTAAAAAATATATTGAGAGAATCTAAGGGAAGTAAAGGATGTTTTATTTGTTTTTTCATATGTATTTTTGTTATTATGTTCCTCTTTAGTGTCTAGGCTTAGAGATGTATGCTTGTTAATGTGTTTCTTTCAAGTTGATTTCATTTTGGAACTAACGAAATACTAACCAAATATCTTGTGTCAAATTCCTATTCTAAACTTGAAACATTTGATATCTTAAAACCTTTTCATGTTTTTTTATTGATTTAATTTCTTGTCCTAAGCTTTGGAACTTTGTGTTTCTATCATTAGTATAGTCTTAAGGCTACAGGTGATTTTTTAGATAGTTGAATGTGTATTAGGAGTTCATAGAAATTAAAAAACAATATCAAACCTTTTTAAATTATTTGTATCTATTTTTTTAATGTCTTAAAACATTATCAATTATTTAAATCTCCTTTTTTTATCAACATCAATGTTCAATACAACCTCATAATTGGTAGGTTGTAGGTGGTCATTAGGGAGATCTAATTGTGTTTTAGGCTCACTTAAATTTTTAAAGTATCCATTCCAAAATTGTAATTATCCCATGGATATGACCTAATTTATATAGTATATAAACTTCCATTAATGCCTTGAAAAAATCTTGGCTTCACCATTATTCACTGTTTACACACAGTGTATTCTCTACCAGTTGTAGACGATTGGATGAGAGTTTTGAGTATGTTATTTGTATTAAAATTATTCAATAAATCATTATGTATTATAATGTGAATTATATATAAATATATGTATCTCCCACTACATTACCAACCTTATGGATAATCTTAAAGACACTTTTAAATTTCCACATCCATTTTCTACACACACAGTCCTGTAGGTGTGTTATTAGGTTTGTTAGCTTGGTTTGTAAAATTATTGACTCTAAGTTCTTAGAGATACTTAATTTATCCATGAAATATAATTTATCCATGAAATAAAATTTAAACTATAATAATTTTTACATTACTATAAAATATTTATGAGACATTGACAACATTAAATTTACTTGAGTTCCAGACCTACAACCCTATAAAAGGTGAGGACTGTAACACTATGTTGAAGATTTTATAAAGTGAAAGTATGGTAGTTATGAACTAAATGATTTTTTTTAATATGAATAAACACATTATAAAAATAAAACATAACCTAAAGTTCCCTATAAATTTATATTCCAACTATTCAAACACATAGACACAACCTACTATGCAAACACATATAGTTTTCACATAGTGAGAGAAGAAGTGACCATCTTGAGACTTGTAATAAATATTTAGTTGATTGTAGGATATGAATGGATTTATAATAATGGTATGAGACTATTAATTTTTTTTAATATGTATCAAACCACCTGGATAACTCATAAACATAGGAAAAATACTAGTGATCTCAAACTATGCACTAGAGAGACTTTGCTTACCAAAGAACCATCCACAAATGCCAAGAATATGAGTGAATGTGTGTGAGGAATATATATAAATTTATAACACATTGAAACTAGTTTAATTCATCCATGAATTCAATTTTCATTGGAGCTACTTTTAACTTATACTGTGGGGTTTTAAGCTCTCAAAAAGTAGTCTATCTTCTTAGAAATTATTCATAAATATAAGAGAACCAATACAAATTTCAATGCAAAAAATTGGAAGTCCATATGGTCCCAAGTTTTTTCCAAAATACTAGCCTCCAACTTTACCTATATGGCCTATACCATCTGATTGAATTTGGCCTTCACTAGCTTATAAATGTGATGATGGGAGAGAGAAAGATATTTTTGCAACTACGGAGCTCCAAACTTCTTCCCAAACTTGTTCCTAACCTATATAATCTCAAATGATGTTCTAAAGTTTTTTTCAGTTGAAAGTGACTTCAAGAGTCTGTATAACTTATTCAACTCCTCAAGATGACATTGAAATGTAAGATTCTACTCTTTTTCTAACGTTTTGATAGGTGTGGCAGTTTTGTAACTACTCTAAGGACCTTGTAATGTGTGTGGTATATATTTTACACTTAGGGAACTTTGAAAAACATAAATATTAGCCAAAATCACCTTTTTCACTCATTTTCACCAACTTCAAGCTAGCAAATGAACTTTTAACATTCTAAAAATTCATGAGATGCTAAGACAAAGTGATTAATACATAAAATGACATTAATAAACTCCTAATCACTTATGACACAACTTGACCATTTTATGACCAAAACATGAAATTACCTTAGCTTATCCAATTTAACCTTTAATAATGACATGCCTAGACCACTATATGACCACAACATGAAATTACCTTAACTTATCCAAATTAACCTTAAACAATTCTGAAAAGGTAAGATGAAAACTTATAGGGGCCATATAAGTATGACATGAACATATCACAAGACCATGAAAAGTTTGAATTTATAGGGGGGTGACCAATTTGACTTAGGGTTAAAATTAATCAATAATAAGTGATCTAAAAAACTTTCCTTTTGATATTAAATGTGGATTCTTTACAAGTTAATTGTAGTTAGTTTAGATTTCCTCTAAGTGTTGTCCTAACACATTAGTTTGATTTTATTTTGTTTCAAGTAATCAGCTATCACATGTGTTTGGTTAGTTTAATTTCCTTACTTTGTTGTCTTTTCTTTTCTTATCTTTGAGAGGAAATATAACTATCTTATCTTAAGTCAAGATTTATGGTCACTGTTCAATGTATAAGCATGATTTTTTTATAATGTAAGAGTGATCTCATGAGTTCAAAATATATGTCCATGGTTTGGTTCATAAGCATAACAAGCATGCTTTCTAGCTGGATCACCAAAATGTTGACAAGTTTCACCTCACAGGTCAAACTATCACCTCTATAACTTGAAACATTACTTGTCATGCTTTCTTACCCTGTTGGTTACTATGTTGTTCTTATAATGCCTTTGAAATGGTCAACCAAAACCTTGATTATCATAGTTTAAGGTAAATTTGATGAGTTTAAGGTTTCGATCATCATGGCCATGTACTTGTCTAGCCATATATTGACTATTTTAGGTTTTTTCAAGTGATGATAAGGATTATAGATAATATTGAGAGTGATCATGGATTGTGTCAAGGTCATGACATGCTTTACAATTGTTCAAATTGGTTGGTGATATGTTTGACTAACTTCATGATCAGTTGACTATATTTTGGATCACTTTGTGGATTATGTAACAAGTTTTTTATGTTAATGATAGTATAATATAATAATAAGGACATGATGTACTTGTTTAGGCATGAAAATGTATAATGGATACATTTTGTATTAGTTTCATTAGGTTTCTCAAGTGATTTTAGTGATAAAAAGGCCTATTTTGAGGCTATTAGTACAATTATTCAAGGTAAAATTGACCTCCATGCATACTAAAAACCTTATTTGTTCATGAAAAAGTCAAATATATTATTTTTAATGAGGTTTAGGTTTCAAAATGAATAAAACTAGCTTATCTCTCATATCGACCTCATTGGCAGCTTTAGGAAGGCCATCAATTTTTAATCAGTATAGGCTAGAGAGAGAGAGAGAGAGAGAGAGAGAGAGAGAGAGAGAGAGAGAGAGAGAGAGAGAGAGAGAGAGAGAGAGAGAGAGAGAGAGAGAGAGAGAGGTCAAAATATTTTGGGAAATTATAGGTACCCTAATTAGATTAAATTTATTGGAATTTTTCTTATATTCATCTCCCCATATTTATGAATAATCGTTAAGAGTGTAAGGGGATCACTATGTCTTAGTCATCCATACAGTGTTTAGGTTTGTCTCCATTTCTTCACATCAGATCTCAATGGATACAAATGGTTATAATGGGATTATTTAAAGATAAAATAATAATTTTTTAATTTTGGGCTGATCATCTAATTTTCTTTGATAATGAGTGTTTTTATAGGAAACTAGTTGCCTATATTGAACTTGACATTTGGTTGTTTTCAAGCATGTTTAATATATAAGCTTAGTGTATTAATTTTCAAGGGTTTTAAAGATCATGTTTTAGGTAAAATACACATATTTAATCCAATAAATTTTTTCATGTTCCATCATATTTAATGTCTTTTTTTAGGTAGTTTGAGTGAGATAGGGCCTTTCATAATGAATAGTTATCGGTTTAAAGAGCTTCTAATGTGTAGGAGTATCTCAGTGAGATCAACATGATATTATCAGATGATGAATGATTAATAATATTTTCTTCATCTCATGTATAAATTTCATGTGATGTCTTAGAAACCATACTCTATTAAGACTGTGCTCTCTCTTAAAGCTTAACTGAGCACTTGTAAGCATGAAGAGTAGGCTTGAAGGACATAATGGTAGATTATAGGAGATATGAGGAATCAAAAATAAATATAGGTTTATTTTGAGGTCATTAAATTGTTTTTGAGTTATTATTTGGTCTTAAATATTACTAACATATTATGAGATCAAAAGACCTCTTTGAAGCCTCCAATGCCGAAATAACATGGTCAAGATTATGTATGACTATGTTACCAACTTTAGAGACCTCTGAAAGACTATGTGCTGCTTAGAAATGTGATATGAAGTGTTGGATGAATGGTTATGGGTTATTTGTCAATCATAAAAGGATTATAATTACATTAATATCACCTAGGTACATCAAAACCATACAAGAAAAACTCATATAAGCCCTCTTTAGCAAAAATTAAGGTTCTTTAGCATTTTTTAAGGTAAGATCATGTTTTGGTTTCCTTGTTGATTAATATATTTGAATGCTTCTTCAGTGGAGTTGATAAGGTGAGTTATAATAAATAATTTTTTTTGGGAATCATGATTATCACATCATCAACCATGTTATATTCTCTTCCTATGTCTATATAGTGAGCAAAATCACCACCTACAATAGTCATCAAAAGTAAGGCTTACTTCATAAGCATTAGGTTGAAATAGAGGTAGGTGGTTTTAAATTATAAGAGATAAATTAATACCAATTATATGTACTTAATATTATATTATCTTGGGATAATAACATAAGTGGAAGGACTAATATTCACCTATAGTTAAGTACAAATAGTCATCTATAGCCATGACCTTTTAAGCATAAAGAGCCTTTCTATGCAAGATGAACTTGTCTCCAAGAAGATGAACTTAAAAAATGGATGAGTTTAGAAATAATTATTTAATGGAGGATAAAAGGAGATAATCACACAAAATTAAGTCAAATTGAATTTTACAATTCTATAGTCCATATAAAACTAAAGTGTGCCTACAACTAGCTAGCTAAGCCTAACTGAGTTCTAAGGACACTCATGAGGATGAAAGAGTGAAATGATGAGGTTTGATTTTTGTATGAATAATAAATTTCATAAAAGTTGTTAAATTTTAAATAAGGTATTAAATAGTTTTTTAAATTAATAAAATTCTTAAGGAGCTACAGTTAAGCTTAGTGAACCTACAACTAAGAGAGGTGATAAGATAGTCAACCTACCTATGTACAGTGCATGATAAGCTTGTGTTAATGAAATTTTTATAGGGTTTGGATACATTTTCAAGGTAATATGGATTATTTTAGGTTACATGACCTATTCAAGGTCTTATTTCACGTAATGCCTCCATATACACCTACAGGGAACATTGAATAACCACCTATAGCCAACTTGTGGGCTTAACTAAACTTGAAGGACATAGACTTGAAAGAACACAATGGTGTAGTTGAAAGTAAGGAGTTACAGTAATTTATTGATTTTTTTAAGATTTAGATATAATTTCATCATGATTTTCAATTAAAAATCCTCTCAAAAATCATATACATGTGTGTTAAGCATATACTCAAGTGAGGAGGACACAATTAATTGTGTATTATAAATCATGGAGAAGTATAAGTAGAGAGAAGAGGTTTGAGGAGTTTGTTTAGATATAATAGGTAATAAATGATATAAATTCATCTCATATACCTTTCAATGTCTTGTTTCAATCATGAAATTTGTCCAAATAAGCCAAAGTTTAGAGCTATAACCAATACACACCTATAGTCAGTCTTGACAAAGAATGAATAGTTTGGTAGTGATTACATTTTGAATGTGATGATGGGAGAATATTAGAGATGAATTTTAAGTATATATAATAGAATATAAATATATGAAATCCATTTAAATTTTAATGTCTTTGAAGAAAATAACTTAGTGAGAAGCATAGTCTAATGACACATTTTTTTAGAACCCTGCAGGGTCCTTCATAAGTATAAGTGATAAGAGTATGTTTTTCAAAAAAAATTGGAACAATGGAAATGAAAACTAGTTTATATGACCTTAATGAAGACCCCATCATTTTTTGTCTTAGTGAATGAAAAGAGAAACCCAAGGAATATACCTCTAGGGTCAAGAACACTAGTATACCTATAAACCCTAGGCATGATGGAGAGAGGTTGAAAGGGATCTTGAGGAAAGAAATGATAATGGAAAACATTAAGGTAATCATGGATTTTTTATACCTCCTTGAGGTCTTAAAACTAAATAACAAACTCCAAAATTCCAATATAAATTCTTTTCCTCTCCTTAACCTCATATAATGTTGTCAGCCTAGATGAGGAGGTACCTTATTATGATTGTAATGGTATGGACACATTGCATGGGAGCCTAATATATTTATAGGTGTTAGGGTAAATTTTTCACTTACAATTTTTGTCATTTTTTTTGGTTAAGGCCTTAGCCTTTAATGAAATATCATTAATAATTTGAGTCACTCACAAACTATCAGAAAGGCTAGTTTTGACCAATTTGTAGAAATTTATCTCCAAAGCACATAAAATTACCTAAAATTCTTATGAGACATCCTAATTTTTTTCATAAACTCCAAATAGGCTCTCACCATGGTATTTTCATGTACTTTCACTTGAATGGATTTAAAGAAAACTATACTTTTACATGATTTTAAGGAAAAAAGGTGGTGTTGAAGTGTGTAGAAGATGAAAACCATAGGGAGATATTAATTGGTATTTATTTCACCTATAAAATTCTAAAAAAATATACAATCTAACCTATAAATTCTCAAATAAACTTGATTTTTGATGATAGTCCAAAACATGCTTAAGAAAAGGCTAGTTTTTTTCCATTTCATGGTTTGACTACTTGCACAAGGTTCCATAAGAATAAATTTGGCATGGAGTATTATATTATTCTAGGTGAAGTTAATAAAACACTTTATTTAGGTTTCACATGTGTGGGTGGTCATTTGGGTCAAAATTCTCTTTCTAGGCCTAGGAGGCCTAATTATGCCTAATTAGAGAGAGAAATGATAGAAAAAAGATACTTCATCTTGGATTTATCTCATGAAATTTTGTATGAATATGTAAGGGGAAAGAGGGTACTAAAAAATGTGTTTAGTTTTCTAACGTGGTTTGTACATTATTCTAGACAAGGAGCTTTACCAGTTTTTAGGGTTACAAAGAATGAGTGAAAAAGCAAGAAAATGGAGTAAAATGTCATATTTTGGAGGGTATGATGGTTAAATGTGAATTTTTTAGGTATTAATTGATATTTATAAGGAATAAATGGAATATATTTTACTAATTCAAAGTGAAACCCAATTTTCTCTCTCTTATGCCTCATTGCAAAGGAATAGTTCAAGTAGTCAAAACACCTAAATTGATGCATAAAAGCTCTTCAAAAGGATTTATTAAGGTTTATCCTTGTGTACATGAAAATTTAAGTATAATAAATAGTCAAATATCAATTATAATAATTTTTCAAAGGTTGAAAAGGTCTCAAGGACTCCTAACAAGGCCTTCCTTCCTTCCTAGGACTAGCAAAGAGACACAGTCAAAGTTGCATCAATGATATTTTTAATAACCAAAGTAAGGTGGATATACCTAATTAATTTATAGGATAAGATTTAAATGGAGGTATTAATGAGACATGAATACATATTTTTAATTAGGAATACTCATTTGTCAACAAGGACTTGTGACCAAGTCTATAGGGTGTGCAAGTAAGAATGTAGGCACTTGTATTAGTCAAACATTAGAAATCAATAACATGAATTATTAAAACTTTAAAAACAAATATACATAAAAATATACACCATTTTTAAAATCTTTTATTAAATATAATCAAGGCACTACTACATTGGAGTTGGGGAAGGACTTAGTGAATGTCTCATCACCTAGTTTTTAGGCTTTACTTTATCTTTTCTCTTATTTCTCATTATCTCTATATGTAAGCATATTTTTTTCATTTAAAAAGAATAATTAACCTGATATATGGAAAATACATGATCAAAAAATCACTTTTAATTTCATCTTTATAATAAATAATACTAAGTTTATACCTCCTCAAAGCTTGTGACTAGTGTATGTTCATGGTTAATTCATGAATGACAGTGATATTACATGATTCCTTTCATTTTGTCTTTTCATATTTACCTATTTATAGGTGTTAGTTAATATTTATGGGTTTCATAGTGTCATTTACTAATTGAGTATGTATGAAAAGTGTAATCTTTCCTTATTATCTTTGAGAGACCTATTGATCAACTACCTTAGATCATACATCAATGTAAGCCTCTATATGAAACATTGATGTTTGGAGACCTTCATTTTAGAAGTCCAATTCGGTCCATGTCTCTATTCATCCTTCTTAGTGAATATTAGACAAATTGAGGGCACATTTTGGTGTATCACCTTAGTTAAATAGGTTTTCCTTTTAGTTTACCTTCTTCTCTTTTTCCTTGCAAGTTGGTAATGTAGAATAGATATACTAACTGATACATCAAAGGGTGTTAGCCCTTAAAATCTAGAGATTCAATCCATCCATTAGGCCACCCACTAATGGATTATATATAAACCTTTAATAAGGTTAAATAAAAATAATACATTTAGTTAAATATCACTTAGTCAGGTTTCATTATGATGAAATATGTTAGATGAAAATTTGTAATTATTTTAAAAAAATTATCCTACTCTAGTAAAACCTAGTGTGGTTTTTAAATTGTGGTATCAAAGCTGAGGCTCAAAATCTAGGACTCAATGTGTTTGATAATGTAAATTTATTATCTTATTAAGTAAGAATAAAAATGGTGTGTGATAGACCAAAAGGTGAGGGTACTTCAAATACCAATCCCCCTATTTATCCAAATAAATTTGCCATTGAGTAAGACATGAAGGTGGATCAGATCCTCATAACCACACAAGAAACTAGGGACTGAGTCATGACCCTAGAACATGAAGTGTATGGGCATGTAGAGGATAATTATCAAGAATAACTTGAGATAATCCTACTAATCATGAACATACTCAAGAGCAAAGGAATGAAAAAGTGCCATAAGATATGATAGCTTGAGTAGCTATAGAGTTGGCATGAGACATGAAAAAGGTGAATCTACTTGAGTTTGATATAACTATTTTGAGATATGGAGCTAAAACATGGTTGAAAGAGATGGATACATATTTAGAGATTCAAAATTACTCTAAAGCCACCAAATAAATATGGGGAGCATATCATCTTCTTAGTGAAGCAACAACTTGGTGGGAAAATAATAAACTTGAGATGAACCTCAAATATACCACCACCACTTGGGAATAGTTTGTGACATTATTTAGGTCATGATGGCTTCCAAAACTATATTTTAATTATAAAGTTACATATTTTTAGAATTTTAAGCGAGGAGACCTATTGGTGAATGAATACTGGGAGTAATTCACCAAGCTCATGAAGTATGTACCTCAATATCAAGTGGAAGAGAGGTTTAGGATCAAGAAATTCATTATGGGATTACATCCCAAAATTGGTTGTGAAGTGGATGTTCATGGGCAATCTACCATGGATCAAGTCTTTGAGAAGCTAGTCAAGAAAGAATAGAAACTAAAATATCTTACCCAATTTAGAGATAAGCACAAAAATAAGTTTGGAAATTATAAACCAAATTTTAGAAAGAAGAACTAGAAGCAAAATGAAGACTCCAATATTGAGTTTAAAAATCATAATGCTAAGTTTAATAGTGGTTCATGGAATATGAAACTTGGAAATGGTTTCAAAGGAGGTTTTAAGTGAAACCAATAGTCTGATAGGAAAGGACCAACTGGAGGTTGCTTAATTTGTGGAGGTGACCATTACACTCAATAATGTACTTAGGACAAGTTAAAGAACAAGGGTTTTGATTCTTATTAGGGAACATTTTAGTAGTGGATTCAAGTAATTATTGACAATCTTTAGGTTGAGTATCAAAATTCAACCATATAACTATCATGCATTTTTTTTGATCATCCAATTTATATTTTTATTAACATGGGGGATACAAAATGTTTTATTTCTATTAGAATAATTAATAAGTTTTCTAAGAAAGATAGAGTTATGGAAAATGTATGGTTAGTACAATATGGGAATGAGTTAAAGGTCAAGGTTGAAAAGTGTTTAGTAGAAGTGGAGATTAGGTTACCTAGATTCACTATAGTATTGGATCTATATGATTCTCATTTAATGTCATATGATGTGATCCTAAGAGTCAATTGGATTTCAAAGCATAAATCTAAGGTTGATTTCTATTTGAATAAGGTTGAATGCCAAGATGAATTTGGAAATTAGATAAAACTTTAGGGTGAGAAAAATGAGTTGAAGCTTAGGCATATTTCTATAATTCAACTCAATAAAGCTCAAATGAATGGATGCCAAGTATTTATTGTTAGGATTAAGGAAATGGAATAATATGCATAACCATCCATTAAGTATTATCCTTTTATAAGGAACTTTTAGGATGTATTTCTAGAGGAATTACCTAGATTACCATGTAAATATGAGTTTGATTTCTTAATTGACATCATACCTAGATTAGAACCATAGTCTATGGCACTGTATAGGATGACAACCATTGAATTGGTTGAGTTACAAGCTCAAATTTAGTATTTTTTATTGAAAGGGTTAATTCAACCAAGTGTGTCACCATGGGGTGCACCAATAGTCTTCATCAAAATGAAGGATGGTACTCTTTGCCTATGTATTGATTATATAATGTTGAACAAGGTGATGATTAAAAATAGATATTCCTTGTCTTTCATTTATGATCTCTTTGATTAGATGTGAGGGGAAATTATATTTTCTAAGATTGATCTTAGAGTAGGGTATCATCATTTGAGAATATGTGATGAGGATATTCCAAAAACAATGTTTAAAACTTGATATGGGCACTATGAGTTCACAATGTTACATTTTGGGTTGACAAATGCTCTTGTATCATTTATTAATCTCATGAAAAGTGTTTTCAAAGATTATTTAAATCATTTTGTGTTGTTATTTCTAGATGAAATCATAATATATTCTAAGGATGAGGAAAAACATATTGAACATTTAGAACTAGTTTTTTAGTGTTTGTATAACCATAGGTTGTATGACAAGTTGTCCAAGTGTGATTTTTTCCAAAATAAAGTGCAATATATAGGAAATATTATCTCCATAGATGGAATTTACATAGATATAATGAAGATAAAATCCATAATGAAATGTAAAATTCCCAATAATGTGCATGAGTTAAGGAGTTTTATAGGATTAGTTGGATATTATACAAAATTTGTTCTTAATTTCTATAAGATAGCTAATCTAATCACCTCTTTTCAAAAAAAGAATAAGAGTTTTATCTAGTAACAAAAGTGTGAGAAAGGTTTTTAGGAGTTGAAAAGGAGGCTTACATCAACACCAATGCTAAGAGTTCCTGATCCCAATGGTTAATTCTCAGTGATCATGAATGCATCTAGTGATGGAATTAGAAGAGTTCTTATACAAGATGGTTCAGTTGTAGCATACAAGTCTATGAAATTTAATCCATATGAGGTGAATTATGTTCCTTATGATTTTAAACTTAATGAAATTATGCATGACTTTCAATTTTAGAGTCATTATTTATTGGGAAAACTATTTGAGCTCAAGACTGATAACTTGGGAATCAAGTACATTTTCACTCGACAAAACTTGAATGATCATAAGAGATGATGGTTATAATTCTTATCTTATTATGATTTTGATATTAATTATATCAAGGGAAAGGAGAATAGATTTTTTGATTCTCTAATCTATAGAAGGTACATAACAACTATGGATATTATCAAAAGTAATTTTTGAGATGAGGTAATCAAATTATCTCAAGGAGATGAATTATATGATTAGGTTAAGAAAGAATTGTCAAAGAAAAGTCATAATCCTAGGTATAAAGGATATAAAGTAGAGAATGATGGTATTATGAGGTATAATGATAGGTCATATTTTATTGATAGAGAGAATTGAGGAGAATAGTGCTAAAGGAACTATATAATGCCCCATATTCAGGTCATCTAGGTGTAACCAAGATCATGGTTGATCTAATACCTTTATATTTTTTGAGAGGAATCAAGAAGGATGCAGTAAATTTTGTGTCTCATTGTTTGGAATTTTATCATGTGAAAGTTGAACATGTGAATCCAATAGGATTATTTTATCCTCATGGTATAAAAAAATAGAAGTGGTAGGTGATTAGCATGGACTCTATCTAAGGGTTGATATTGTCATGTAATTGACATGATATGATCTTAGTTATAGTTTAAAAACTTATTTTTGACTTTCTAAGTTACCCCCAGCCTACGTAAAACTCATAAAGGCCATATAGAAGATTTATGTGCCTATAAACTGTTAGTTTATTTAACAAAACCATGCATATATGTATCTTATCTATGCCCGCTCCTAAATTAATCAATATAGACCTACGTATTGACTAAGTGATGATTCATGCCCATAAATAGTTCTTAATGCACACCCCATGAAGAAATCCTTCATGGTAAGAGCTAAAGTGGCATGCAAGTTCAAGAAGTAGTTATAAATTAAAAGGAACATACCATGGCCTTTCTAGCTTCATGTGCCTTCCTATTTAAAGGGTACCTACACCTTCAAGATGAATTATTACACCAAATCTCATAGTTTCACTTCTACAGACTCATACATCATAGACTATGATATATGTTATGCACATATTACTTCATGGATTGACATGGATTCTAGGTGTAAAACAATGATGTGGTAGTTTAGGGGAGGCCCACATAGTAATTGATAGGTGGCATAAAGGTATAAAGATGTAGTTATAAAAGTAGTCGAGTAGTGTTCAAATATTTATTAGGATGAGTAAATGTAGAAGTGGTGGTCAAATAATAGAATATGAGTACATGCCACCCCTCTAACTTTTTAAAGAATATTCCACTTTTAGACATACATGTGGATCTATAATGAACCCTATCACCAATTCTTAGATCCAAATCATTAGACAAAATTCAAGAAGCATGGAGACAAAACCATAATAGAACTAAAGGTTATATCTACCACCCCAAGTGGCACATTAATTTTAAAATGGATTGATCTTATAAAATACTTATTCTTCAAGGTAAAAAGGGTCAACATTTTTAATCAACATCACACTACCAAAATTTTCCCTCCAAGAGAAATTTTGTTGGATGAATCTTACAAGTTAATGAGAATTAAGTTTACCTCCCTCTATTCTTATTACATCCTATGTACTATTTATGGGTAATGTTTTCCCCTCTCATCACTATCGATTCTTAACACCTCTATGTAAAACTTGAAACTCATTTGTAGGTCATATCATATACACATTTAAGTATATGCAGACATTATCTATGGATTTTTTGTCATCCTTCTCAGTGTTTCACTATGTAACCATTCCTCTATGAAAAATACTTGTGCATTTAGATTGTCCTTGGTATATTATATGTGATAATGTCTTGTTTTTAAATATTTATAGTGTGTTCATGGAATTAGGAGTGCTCACTCTATTCTCGGTGTATCATTTTTTATTTTCCAACACTCTCTTACCTTCTCCCTCCCTTTTCCCTCAAAAGTATTAGGTTTATATTAGCAATAGATTTACCTTTCTAATCTTTAGTTTGTGTATTTATCTTAAAATAGGTACACTTAGAATATAAATAATCCATCCTACTCTAGAGGCTTATCCCAAGGAGAACAAGGCTCCCATGCCTTGGGGATGTTCCCATCATTGCAATGAGAAAACTAATGCTTAGCACGTGTAGGTGAGTGATAACACTTTCATGCCCAAAATTTAATGTATATGAACCCTACATAAGGCATTCATGCTTAGTACCCCACATCAAAACGTTATTACATAGTATAGCATCCATGATTGCACATATTAAATGGTAATAATTTCTAGCATTCTTAGTAGGATTAGTTTTAAGAAAAATATAAGGAATCAGTGTTACCATTAGATAAAAAGTGTAGAGGACACTTGTAAGAGAACCTATAAAATCCAAGCATTTCCATTTTATAAGGATCAACCCCTATCTACATGCTAAGAATAATAAGATCATCTATAAATTTTATTGACTTATATTTCATTGGGCTTCAAGTACCCTCTAAGAGAAGAAGAGTAAGAACATCTTCATCCCCTATCAAAAGAATAAATGACTCAAGTCAGTCATATCCTAGAACTTAGTCTATACCTCCACTTGGAAGGTTCCCCACACCTAGAGAAAGCTTATTCCTTATCCTATTTATGGTTGTGTAGAGAAATCAACTATTTGTACCTTTCAATGGAGGTAGTCCATTGATTCTTACCTAGTATGATGACATTCTAATTGCATCCCTAAAAATATTATCCTAATTTATCTACAAGAATGCAACTTCCCATATGGATTATCTTCAAGACATCACTAATATCTACTTAGTGCACCATGTCATTGAAGATAATTTCACTATTAGGCTACTTACCTCTTCCTTCAAAGGTAAAGCCATTCAATGGTATTAATCCTTGAGAATAAATTCTATTCATAACTAGGATGAAATCAAGGATGGATTATGTAATAAATTTGAGGATTAGAATGACCATTTGTCCCTAATAGAGTATCTCACAACTATAAAAATATCCCTATATGAAATAATGGTTGATTTCAACTTTAGGTTATAGAGAGTCTGTGATAAGATCTCACCTTTGTGTAAGCCATCTCTCAATACTTCATTTGTATATTTTATAAAATATCTTAATAGTGATATAGATGTGATGATTCAATCTATGCATGCAAAAAATTATTTAATCTAAGCATGGAAAATTACACCTAGACCCCATATGCCTCTATTTATAGAGCCTCTTCTTAGACAACCAACTACACAAATTATTTTAGCAATTATCCCCACCATAGTGAACCCACAAACTTAATCTACTATTTACACTAATGAATTTCACAAGGTTAAAACACTACTAAAAATCCTTGGTAATGAGCTTGTCACTCTCAAAAATTATCAAGTTTAGTACCCTACACCCTATCAACCCAACATTCAACAATACTAGTCAAGTAGACCTCCTTATCAAGGTGTCATGTAAACATAAAATCAGATCACATACAATATAGCTCCTTATTCATAGAAATTTTATGCCATTAATTCCTTTATAACCCTTGTACTAGTGCAAAACAATCTTGCACAAGATCCTAAAATAGTGTTTTCCATGTGTCTAATTACATAATAAATCTACATCCATGAAAGGTGTCATGAACCAAGTGATCATGGTGTAAAGTTAGTCACATACTCAAGAGCAAACAAATATAATGGATATAATTGAAAGAGAGATTCAATTACCAATACAATAATAAGATGGGTCTAATCTCATCGATTAACAAGAGGATGACTCAAACTACATCAATCAAAATGGTGTACCAAGTGGGGGTAGCACCCCAATTACTTTGAATATAATTTTAAAAATAAGAGTGATAGAGGAAGAAATACCAACTCTAGTTACATCATCTTCAAAAACATAGGTCACTCGCATAGGTACACAAGCTAAGGTACCTATACAAAATTCAATGCACATAGAGCAGGTTGCATAAGGAGAAGAGTTGCCTCAGACTAATACATAGATATGAGAATATATTACTGCTCAAAATCCAATGTCAAAGGGATATCATATTCCCTTCAACATAGTTGAACAAATTAATAAGATGAGCCTTAATGTAACCATGTGGGATGCTCTTATTATTCTATCTCAAAGGAATTTAATACAAGATGATATAAAAAGCTTTTAGGACTATAAGACATCCCAACTTATGCCTTCCATATTTATGAGTCTATGTCATCCCAAATTAGAGGATACACAAGTGTGTAGTAGTAACAAGCCACCCCCATTTGACATTTCCTTGAACATTAGCCAACACATAGTACACAATTACATGATTGACTTATGATAAAGTAGCTCAGTGATGATAAACAAGATCATAGATATGCTTAGAATTATGTATTCCCCTATTTCCAAAGGAGTGGTCTAGCTCAATGGAATGATGGTCAAAACTATGGGAGTCATCAATGGTTTGAATCTTACATTGCATGAATGCCCATACCTCTCAATTTCATAAGATATTATAGTCATTTACTTACCCCATACTTTACCATTTGTTTCTCTCAAGAATTTAGGGTAAATATGGGTAGATATGTATCATCAGATTGGTTACATATGTTACTAAGAACTAGATATGAGACTAAAATGACCATTAGGGCTGAACCTATCTTTAAACGTCATGTTGAACCATACTCTTCCATCCTAGTTGAATTACATTACATAATGTTCAATTAGGAGGACAATCTAAATCTCCATGAAGTTATAACATTGGTTGAAGAGATATCAGATGATTTTCTAGATGAATGGGTGCACAAACATTTTTAATGAAACCCATATGACAATGTAAAGGAGATTGGTCTAGGTAGATATTGTATCCTAAAGGAGGATTATGTGCTACCTGAGATACAGGACTAAAATGAACATTAGGGATTAACCTATCTTTAAAATCCATGTTGAACCATACTCTTCCATCCTAGTTAAATTAAATTACATAATTTTTAATTAAGAGGATAATATAAATCTCCATGAAGTTGTAACACCGGTTGAAGAGATATTAGATGATTTTCTAGATGAATGGGTGTACAATTTTTTTGAATGAAACCCATATGATAATGTCAATGAGATTGGGCTAGGTAGATATTATATCCTAGAGAAGGATTATGTGCTACCTGAGATTGTAAAGGCATAAGATAACCCTAAGGGTATGTGGTAGTTATACTTTGATGGTTCCCAAAGTAAAAATGTTGTTGGAGCTAGTGTGATGTTAGTCTCCCCTCAAAAGGGAGAAATATTTCCATGCTTTCAGATGATAGTTCATTTTCATGAAAAATGATGCATAATATGAGATATTGATCTAAGGCCTCCAACTTTCATAAAAGAGAGGAATCAATACACTATAGGTATTAGGTGATATTAAACTAGTTATTAACCAGGTTAGGTCATAAAGTATGACCAAAAATGGGTTAATAAAAGATTACAAGAATAGATTATGGGATATGATTGAAGGCTTTGATGCATTCAATATTATTTCCATGCCAAGATCATAAAATATACATGTGGATAGACTCACAACCATATGTGTGTAGTATGACATCTTATATGATATAGTGAAGGATTATGAGTAGCTTGTCAAACTCATGGTCAAACTAGAAGTTCCTGTTAATATAAATAATTGGTAGGTGTTTGAGAGTGATTAGTAGATCATCAGTTTCATAAAGTATGAAGTAGAGTTTTATGCCAAGAACCAAGTGCAATTGTAAGCCTAGTATGAAGATCAAGTCATCTAGTTAAATGAAAACAAGTTGCCAAAAGGGATAGTCACCCTAAAAGACATCTTCAATTCTAATGAAAAATTCAAAGGAGAAAGGTAAAGCATGACAACAAAAGAGTAAGTCTCTACATAGGTAAGCATTTCAAAAATAAAGACTATAAAAGCTGGCAAAGTATGATCCCCACCAAAAATTAGTAGCTTCATCAAACTTAGCAGGAGATATGATGATATCTTTGCATGGAGATATAAGTACCTCAGGGGCTTTGATCTAGGCTTAGTACAACCACAATCAAGCTCAACCTTGATGCATAGTCAATTCACTAGAAGTAGAGGCTAGTTAATCCAAAGTTTTAGCCATTGATGAGAAAGGATCTCTCAAAGCTCATTGAATATATTATAATAAATATAATCAAACACTCTTCATGGGTTGCTAACTTAATCCTGGTGTGAAAGAAGAACAATAAAATTTGTCTATGTGTGGAATTTAAAGACTTGAACAAGGCTTCCATTAAAGATTACTATCCCCTCCTACCAATGGATCAAATTTTATAAATGGTTGTAGGTGTACAAAGATTATAATTATTGGATGGTTACTCAATCTACAACCAAATCCTTGTGCAAGAATGTGATCATTACAAAATAATGTTCACCACTAAGTGGGGAACCTTTGCATACCAATAGATGTCATTTGTTTTGATAAATGTAGGAACAAACTTTAATAGATCCATGGATGTATCATTTAAGGATTTCATGAATAAAGTCATCTTGATTTATCTTGATGACATAACTATCTTTTCCAAGAATGTAGAAGATCATTTAGATCATCTAAAAAAAGTCTTTGAAAGGTGTCAAGAGTATGGAATACCTCTAAACCCTAGCAAGAGTATCTTCACAGTTCATGAGGGCACTCTACTCATCACATTATTTTTAAAGAGGGACTCAAAATTGAGCTATAATATGTTAAGGATATCTCATCTCTCCCTCTTCCAAGTCACAAGAAGAGTCCCTAGAGCTTCTTAGGAAGGATCAACTTTGTTAGAAGATTCATGCCTAATTTCACCACCCTAACCAAACTCCTCAAAATAATTCCCAAGAAGAATGTTGAATTTAGATGAACTCATGAAGGTAGGGTTAGTTTTGAATCCATCAAGCACACTATCACATAGGTTCTCACATTAACCAGTCTAGATTACATAAATGATTTTATCCTGTATACATTTGGTGGGATTGAAGGCATCTCGATTATCCTTACACAATAAAATAATGATCATTTGGAGTAGGTGATTGCCTTATTTAGCCAAGCACTGAAAGATTATTATTGAGATTTTTGTCTTAAAAATATATTTATATATAGAACCCTAAAGGATACCCCCCTTTTTTTAGGAAAAACCTTGAATCCTTAAAAAAACCCATCTTTCCCTAAACCATGAAATTTGGGACTCTAGATGTTATTTACACATGTAAATTTGCTTTATGGGTTCTAGATCCCATAAAGCACCAAAACCGAAAAACTATAAAATCCAAAAGTCACTATACACTTTTCATGTTCTCGAATGTGTAAAATGCATGGTAGGATCTAGACCCCACCATGCACCCATATAGTAGAATCCATAAATTAGCATACACTTTACACATTTTCACAATGTGTAAAGTGAACGATAGGCTCTCGATCTTGCCAAAATTTAATAAACCCCTTACATAAGATATCGAACCTAAAGTGCACATTTCACATTTACAAATGTGAAAATTTCACCATAGTTTCTATATCCTACCAAAAACTCACCTTTATACACCATGAGATGTGGAACCTCGAGTGCACTTTGCATGTTCTAAATGCACAAAGTGCCTCATGGGTTCTGCCATCTACCAAAGTTTACCATCTCATCCACAAAAAGTGGACCTAATTCAATCAAGTACAACTTCCACCAACCCACCAAATCCCTTCTCATAGAATGTAGAACTTGAAGTGAAAATTAAATTTTCTCAATGTGTAAAGTGCACATCGAGTCTCACTTCTTGCCAAGAGAAACCTTTCCATAGAAAGTGGACCTACTTCAAGTAGGTCCAACCTCTACCACCGACCATCTCAGATGTATTAAATATAGAGGTTTTTTCATATAAATTTAAGTATTAGGGATTTTATTATCATTTTGTTATCTACTGATTATGTTGTGGAGTTCCAATTTCCTGTACCACACAATCTGACCTTAATCCACCTACAAGCATATACACAACCAAATTTTACAACTTCTAAGCCACATCATCTTCACTTATTATATGATACTTTCCTTATGATTTATTTTCCATTTGAATTTTGAGTTGAAGCTTTTCATATACATTTACATTTATTTCAAAACCTTTATGCTAAATATCTTTTAGGGTTACTAGTTAGGGATTTTCATGTGAGTTATTGTTAATCAGAGGTCATTTTGTATTGAAATATTATGTCTAGAGTTCATGTCAGTCTTTAGGGTCTATTTTGAAAGCTTCATCTTGAGGTTTTTTTCCTCATCAAGCATACATTATACCCTTTTTTTCCCCTCTAAGTATTTTTTAATCAAAATAAAGGCTTCCTTGAGTTGAATTTTCCTAAGAATATACCTCTATGTTTAAACTAGCTAAATATTCCATGCAACAATTCCCCATTGCTTTTGCAAAGAGTGGACATGCTTTGAGAGCCTTTGGAACCCACTTAATTTTAGTGAACCATAGAAGGTGGACCTAACTCAAGCATGTCTCATTTCCATTGAAAACCCAACATAATTTAAGCATCATGGAGACCCGATGTGCTTTGAGCACCCCATGTTCCATCAAACAACAAAATTACTCCAAACACCTGTAGGTTCCACAAAATTTCATAGTTAGTTTATCATAAATAGTAACTTTAGTTTTCTTGCCTCCCAAGGAAATTAATTTCATATCTAAGGGCCCTAGAGTGACCTCTTTCTTGGAATCCAATATGGAATAGATAATAGTTATAGATTTAGGTCACATTGACCTAGGAGATTTTTGGGCTAGGATAGGTGCATATTTCAAAAGTGACTAGATCCAGAGTATCTATGACTCTGGTTTACCACAAGCTATATATTTTCCTCTTTTTATTCAAATCCTTGAGTTGATTCTCATAATGTCTCAACATTATGACCTTGATAGGATACAAGTATTCACTAAGAAAGGGGAAAATGTTCTAGATCTTGATCCTGACTTCATCGACATAGTGTTTGCCATCCCTAAGTTTGAGAGTTATTTGGATATAAATCTACAAACATTTACATATATTTATGAGGATAATAAAGAGGGATGCCAAAAATTATCAACAAATAATGGATCAACTAGAAATTCTGATGCCAAGTGTTACTAGGACTAGATATACCAATATATTTGGATCATCAGAGAGAATAAACAATAAATACATTATGGTCAACTAATAAGTTATTCCCTTCATAGCTAGTTGGTGGAGGTGAAAACAACCAATAAGTTTTATATGACATCATACATTGTCTATATCTTGGCCAAAGGAAGATTGTTCCCAGGCCTAAATATAGTTCCTAAAGAGATAACTAGAGTCTATAACTACTACCTTGATCTCATGTTATAGGCTAATAGAAAATAACTTAGGAGATTTAATGATTATTTCATTTATAGAATCATCATCATGTTTGATCAAGATCTTGGGAAGAAAACATTATCCTAATAAAAAAAGATGATATTACCAAGTGGGGGTCCTTCTTCATATATTTACCCATCTGTTCCTATATCTGGACAACTAGATTTAGTGCATGTCCTTACACACTTCCCTAATATGTAAGTGATAAATGGGTATTTTTAAAGTTGGTTAGGTAGCTGGTGGATACACATAAACTTATTTTAGACAAACATAAGGTAGGGATATGAATCCCTATTTATATTGGTTGTTATACATGCTAATCTCCTTTAAAGGCCTAAACCACAGAGGTAGAGATGTGACAAGTAACATTGAGGACCCTAGAATCCATACCTTACTTTGATCCATATGGTAAGGTCACTAATACAATATGTTTGGCAACATATGAATATGTTCCATATTATAAGGACTTATGGGAAGACTATGATGATGAAGAAATGATCAGAATGAGGGATTATTCTAGGATATCCCTACAAAAAATAAAGGAATATGATCTCAGCACCAGTCCTTGATGACTTAGTGGATGAAAATTCTAGAGGAGATCCCATCTACCTCAAATAGATCATTGTCAAACCTTTACCACTAATAAGGTGGTCAGTTCCTAAATATTTCTCACTATTTGATAGAATAACCTTGGTGATCAATAGCAATATCAATTGGCTTAGAAGCAAGGGTGTATAAGTCACAAGAGAGACAATAGGGGTTAAAGAGAATATATTGAATCTAAAATAATGGGGTGTCATTAATTCAAAAGAGAGCCCTAACAAATCATCAAAGGATCCTGACAAAGGAAAGAAGAGGAAGAAGATAAAGGCAAGAAAAGGGGAATCAAACAAGGAGGAGCTACAAAAGAATTGATTGATCTTTCGGCTAAAGACACAACATTAGCACAAGGGTATATTTCTTTAGATCATATATCATTGGCCCCTATTTCCATTACTCCCCCTTATCATACACATATTATATAAGAGGTTTCAAAACCTCCACCAATTGTCTCTACTTCTTAAGCATCATAGGCTCTCATTGATCCATAAGTTCTAGGTATTTCACCTCTAGTGTCACCTCCTCCACTTGTCCCCACTTCATTTTACACTCCACCCACCTCAATAATCCAAGTGAAATTAGAAAAAATGAGTCAAGTAGACACTCAAGGTCCCCCTACAGTGGAATTTCAAGTTTCCACTTCACTTTCCCTTCCTCCCAACTCACCTTTCATGTTTGATCCACTCCTACTTTCCATTCCATTTATAATTCCTTTAATTTAATCACCATTAATTCCTAACACCATTCAATAGTAGATTATTATAGATTTAGTCATTTTGACTATGGTTCTATATGCCAAATCAACCCCTAGGGTAAGTATTATGTCCCCATCATATCAACCCACTATTTTCACATCACCAACCCTGAATGGTCCTACACACCCAATTCACACATTTAGTGTCTTGGCATCCATGCTTCCACCAGTTCCTAAATTCATAACCTCTATGTCTATTCATCCTCCACTCCCCCAATAGGCACAACTATTCTCATTGCCTCCACTTCCCCCATTTCCCCTATTTCATACATACCATTAGTTGAGGTTGGATCAACCCAACACTTGGTGTAGATATTGGATTGTAAACTATTAGTGAGGGTGGACCCTAATAGGTACCTCCTAAGTAACTACTGGTATCATATTCCCAAGAATCTCCCTTGGTCATAATATTAGTTAGTGTAGCTACATCAGCTACAAATTCTTTGGTGATTGTGTCAAATTAGCAGAAGGGTACCCCTAGTTGGTTAACCCAATTAGTAGGTAAAATGAGGAAAATAATGATTTATCCTTACACTTTGGACTAAGGCATGTTATAAGTTAACAAAAAATCAAAACCCACTCCTAGGACCCTCGCAAGAACATTCAATAATGATAAGGGAGAGAGGTATGTTGAGATTGCAGTTCCCACACTAGAAAAATAAAAAGAGGATCTTGTGGTGGTAGATTATCAAGTTTCTCATAGACATCTTAGTTGATAGACAATAGAGGGACTCAAGCATGATTTGTAGACAAGTATCAACTCTCTCTTCTAGAGAATTTATTATGATACATCCACTAAGGATGAGCTTAAAAGGAAGGTTGATTAGTTAATTAAAGCATTCAACCAAATTTTAATGCCTAGTGAAGCATCACAACAACTGTAGGTAGTGTAGCCAATTAGTACAGATCAAGCTAAAATTTCTCCCATGGGAAGGGCTAAAAAATAATGGTTTAAAGAAATGATCACAAAATGTAATAAAATTCTTGTAGTCATGATGGAACATTATGGAGTCATCATGGAGAGGAAATAATTTTGAAGAAATAGATTAACAACTATGAATGAGAAATTCAGCTCTTAAATATGTATTATCCCAAATTAATAGCCATAGAATCAATTGACACGAATACCCATCATTACTAAGAAAATATTGAAGAATGATGCTGAGCATGAGGAGCTTTAGAGGGATACTCAATTTTAGATATAAGTATTGATAGAGTCTATGGAGTGAGCCAAGGAGGCTTATGATAAGGCTATTGATGTGATATAAGAGATTGATGGCATGATGAATTTAATGTCATGTCAACAATGGATAATACCAATAATATCCTTTAGGTAGAACATGTTCATAATCATTTCAAGGAAATTTTTGAGGAGTCTATGAAAGACATGATATTTTTCTTAAGTTCCATTCACAGGTTCATCAAATATGATAAAGTGATTGATCAGATGAGAATTGAAATACAGGGCATAAGGACCTTCAGAAGAGATTTGTTTGATGTACAGGTAGATTGTGTAGCCTCCAAAATTTATTCTTATGGGAGAGATGTACAATGAATACAATAAATATTCAAGGCCTTTAATATATACACATAGAATCTATGGGTAGAGAATGGTAAAAAATTTGAAGATATTTTAGACATCAATTAATTTTCTCTCTTTCGAATATTTTCAAATATTACTATCATGTGTAATTTCATTTCAAAGACATTGTAAATTATAATTGCAAAAGTCCATATTTATTTTTTATAACTCTTTTGAGAAAGAGAAAGACATATTTTTTGAATGTGGAAGTTACAAAAAGCACAAGTACAAATTGCACTTGCTATTTTGATTAATGTGAATTGTTTAAAAAGGTGCAAAGTCAAGAAGTGTAAATTGTATGGTTCCTTTATGGAAAAAAGTGATAAAGACTTATATGTTGTAAAAGTCTCACTTTAGATTTTACATGATAGGGTTTGCATGAAAATAAACTTGAAATTAATTTTCAATGTTATCTTTTATTTAGAAAAAATAGGTTCCATTTTGGGCACCACTTCTTGCATGGAGAGCTATTTTTAGTCACTATCAAATGGAGAAGCCTGACATGAAGATATTAAATTCCAACCATGCCATGATACACCCAATATCATGCCCAACTCATGCATGCTATGTTCCAGTTGTTCCAAAAGTCTAAGATGCCATAAATAGAAGAACTCACCTCTTTTTGCATGAGTATTTTTAGATCTACATGATTTTTTAAATTGAGTGTTAAAGTTTCAAGTACATGTATTCTATGAAATATTTTTTATAAATATGGGTAAACCCCATGGCCCAATATATATTTTTGTTGTTAGTTATATTTTTTTGCATTTTGAATGTATTTACTACTAGATGTAACCTTTAGAGAGAAATAAAGTTGAAGATTTGCCTATCTTGTCTTTGGAATCTTTGTGCTGTGGAAAGTTATTTGATTTTCTATGGAAGCTCTATATTTTATTTTAGTCTCAAGAAAAGTCATCTATGTTATTTTACCCTCTTACTATTATTTTTTGGAATAAAGATCCTTTTCCCTTTTCTAAAGAATAGCTAAAATACTACCTCTAATTTTCAAATTTGCATAAGTCTATGCTTAAAAAAAATTCAATCTATTTTCTACTCTATTGTGTTTATCAAACAAGCATCTAGTTCCACTATACAATATGTGGTGCAATCACCATATTTTTAGTTTTTCTAAAAATTTCAATTCTTCAACCCTTTTCCCCCCATCAAAACCCTAGTTTAGGATCTAAAAAACAATAAAGAGCAAGATTTCCACAAAATTGATATTTTATTAGTTTGCATCAAATTTTAGTGAGAGGAAGTTGACCTTCTTTAGAGATTAATGTCAAATTGCCAAGGTCCCATAGCTTTGGAGGTTTTTCCATTGTATCATTAGGCACTTGCACAACAAGCTACATAATCAAGACAAGTTAAATTCTATTTGATAATAGTATTTGGCATGCCTAGTGGGGCTCAAAAATCAAACAAATATTAGTTCTATTTTTAGTGAGCATTGTACAAGTTTTATGAAAATATAAAAGTTCTTTGTGACTCCACTATCTTAAAAACTAATGATTTCAAGTTGATGCATGCCAAGAAAACAAACAAGATCATCTACTAAAGGTAAGAGGTATGATATTTTAGATTTTTTTTTCCATCTAAAAAGAGATCAAAAGAAGTCACCCCTAGCCTATGATATATCCTATGGTTTTATTCCCATCCTCTTTCATCACTCCTATCAATGTTATACCTCCCATAATGGCTAGAAATCATAATTTCATAGATTTCATTATAGGAAGTCCACTCATTTTGGCCCATCATGATGATATACCAGCCTCAACCTTAAAAATCCTACCATATTTTACTAGTGAAACCTCTACCATTGCTTTAAAACACATACAAGATATTGTTAACCTTTGTTTAATCCATAACATGGTCCAAGATAATGTTGAAATTAGACTCCTAGTCTCCTCTTTCAAGGGGAAATATTTAAAATGGTATAGAGGCCTTGTTCCCACCTCAATTAAAATTTGGGATGAATTAGGTGATGCAACATGCACCCATTTTGAGGATAACAGTGACCACCTTTCCTTTGTTAAATAGTTAATTACTATTTAATGAGTTCCTCATGAGAAAATGACTGACTTCAATTACCATTTCAAAAATACCTAGAATAAAATCCTAGTCTTATTTTAACCCACTATAAATAATGCTTTCTTGTATTACTTAAAATCCCTTAATAGTGATATAGTTATAATGATTCAGTCAATGGGTGGCACCACACTTCCTATAGCTTATGATATTGTAATAAGTCTAGAAAATTATTTAATCCAAGTTGGGAAAAATGAACCAAGGCTACCAATGCCTTTATTTCCAAAAATAGCCCCTATTACCCCACTTTCACTTTCTCTAATTCCCACTACGAGTAAGGCACTTTCTTTGACTCCTACACCTATGGATGTATGAGGTCAAATCATTAATCAAGAGTTTTGGAAATGAGTTAGAGGCAATGAAAAGGAAGTTAGCCCAAAACTATAAAACTTTTCAGCCATCTAACCTTACATACTAAGGGAATAGGTATCTATATCAAGATAATAACCAAAAATAAGGATAAAATTCATAGCCAATAATTCTATACACTAGTGCTTTATTAGCATTAGGAGCTTCCAAATCCATTTTCCCTGTTCAAAATAACTTGGCTCAAAAGTATGAATGGTGTTATCATTATAGTCAACCCCATAATCATAACACTTTCCCCAATGGTGTAATATATCAAGCCTTGATAGTTTAGGGTATATCAAATATGAAAAGACAACAGGAAGAATCTACTTCTTAATAAGTAGACACACAAGAACCTACTCAAAGTGAAATAAATTTTCTAAACTAGTAGGAGGATAATTCTGGTGGGATAAACCAAGATGAATCACTTTTTAATAGTTGAGGTTTTGTAGTAGCTAATACACATTCTAATAAAATATCAATAAAAGATGATGAACCCCCCAAAGGTATACCAAGCTTCAAATTCTAAATCTATAGTAGAACTAGAAAAAATCAACATAGTTAAAAGGCCACCCTTTGTACCTACAAACTAGTTCAAAGAAAAAGTGCCCACTCCAAATATTATAAAAGAGGATGCAACCCATAAAAAATCACCAAAAAAGGTTGGTAATATCCATTTTAGCATATTTTATCAAATGAATAAGACTAATCTGAATGTCATTATATGGGAAGCCCTATCTATACCAACACAAAGGGACTTACTACAAGAGGCTTTGAAGAATTTCTAAATATCAAAAAAGGTTCCAGCCAAGGGGCCTACACTTGTAATAAATCTATGTCAACCTCAAGCTAATAATAAAATAGGAAAAATTGGTAAGCCTCATCCCTTATATCTTTCACTTATAATAGGGAAGCATCTGGTATATAACTACATGGTAAATTTAGGGGCTAGTAGTTTAGTAATGCCCTAGAAAATAGTTAATGCTTTGGTAATAAAATACACACTTGTTAATAAGGGAGGAGTGAAACTATATGGGACTATTTTACAAATATTAGGAACTATAAAGGGACTGAAGCTCACTATTCATGATCACCCAAGCCTATTAATTACTCAAGATATTTTAGTCATAGATCTTTCCCCTTGCTTCACCATCTGTCTTTCAAGAGATTTCACTACAAATATGGGAGGATATCTATCTAAAAATTGGTCTCACATGCTACTCAGAACAAGATATGTAATTAGAGTAATAATAAGAGATGATCTAATTGCAAAAGATCATATAAAACCATACAATCCTATTCCTTCAATAGAAATGAACCATACATTGCAAGATCAAGAGGAGGAAGAAGTAGACCAATAAAATGAAACACCTATAGAATAAATTTTAGACACTTATTTGGATGAGTGAGGATCAACATTACAATTTGATCCTTATGATTATGTATAAGAAATAGGGTTAGGGACATATTACATTCATGAGAAAAATTCAATTATCCTAAATTTAGTCAAACTAGCCAAAGATCTTCAAGGGATGTGGTAGTTATATTTTGATGGATCAAAAATTATAAATGGTGTAAGTTTATGAATCATATTTATTTCCTTATATAAATAGACCTACTTTTATTTTTTTAGACTTCAATTCATATATACTAATAATATAGCTGAATACAAAGCCTTGATTTAAGGCCTCTAATTGGCCAAAGATAGAGGAATCAAGCTTTTGAAAATATTTAGTGATAGTGAGCTCATCATTCACCAAGTTATATCAAAAAGTGTAACCAAAATCAATTTTCTAAGGTCTTACAAACCTAGAGTTTGGGACCTATTGGAATATTTCATCACTTTGAACATTTAAGTGGTACCAAGGGCACAAAATATAAGTTGCTGACTACATGGCCTTAGTGGGGTCCCCATATAACCTAGCAGTCAAAATAAATAAGAAAAAAAACTAGCATGTGAGGCTAATCATAAGGCCTTCTATCCCTAATACTACAAGCATTTGGTAAGTATTTGACAATGACAAGTAGACTGTAAATTTCTTGAGAGAAAAGGTTGAGTTTTCATAAAGGACCAACCAAGACTACAAGAGCAATATGGTGATCAGATTATGTAGCTGAAAATGAACAAACTACATATGGGTCTTGTTATACTAGAAAACAATTTAACTGAGATGTCTATTTGAAAGGTGAGAATAAAATTATGATCAATGAAGAAGATTGTGAACCCACCACCATCTCAGAAGGCAAGTCTCTCAAGATAGGCAAGGTATACACTATTTCAGAGAAACATGATTTTGTTCAATTATGTCAAGTTTTTGATGATAAATTCACTTGGAGCTATCATAATTTAATAGGATTTGATCTAAGTTTAGCACAACACACTATATAGATGGATCTAAATACAAAACCTGTCAGGCAAAAACAAAGACCCATCAATCTAAATAAATAACCCTTGATGAAAAATGAACTCTCTAAGTTGATAGAAGCTAATATAATATTTTTGATCAAACACTCATCTTGGGTAGAAAATCTGGTCACTATTAGAAATAAAAATGGTGAAATATGGCTATGCATGGACTTTAAAGACCTGAAAAAATTATTGTTGAAAGATCACTATCCTCTTCTCCTTATGGAACAAATTCCATAAATAGTATCAAGATATAAAAGATTCTCTCTTCTATATAGTTATTCAAGTTATGACCAAATCATAGTATAGAATCAGATCTATTTAAAACAACCTTCACCACCAAATGGACTATGTATGCATAAAATAAGATGTCATTTGGTTTGACAAATGTAGGTACAACTTTTAAGAGAGTCATGGATATGGCATTCAAGGGTCTGATAAATGATATAATCCTAGTATATCTAAATGATATTACAATCTACTCAAAGCATATTAATGCACATCTAGACCACCCGAGGAATATTTTTGAAAGGTGTAGAGAATTTGGTATTTCTCTTAACCTGAATAAGTGTGTATTTGTAGTACATGATACTAGGACACATAGTGTCAAATGAAGGTCTTGAAATAGACCCTAAATGATTTAGAGACATAGGTACATTATCACTACTGAGTTATAAAAAGGGTATACAAATCTTTCTTGGGAATATCAACTTCATGAGAAGATTCATACTAAATTTCACCTTTTTGGTAAAACCCCTTCCTATAATGTTAAAGAATGGAACTCTTTTTAGCTAGATGTAGGAGGGAAAAGATAGATTTAAATCTATTAAATAGGCCATCTCCCAAGCCCCTGCCCGATTTAACCTAAACTATGAGAAGTATTTTATCCTCTATGCATTTGGAGGGGAAAGAAGTATCTCAATAATTTTGACTCAACATAATCGAAAAGATTTTGAACAACTAATATCTTTCTTCAACCAATATTTGAAATGTTATGAAGATAATTATGGTCTCATGGAAAATTAGGTATATAAAGTAATCAAAACACTATAAATTTAGGCATATTCTCTCCAATATCAAGGTACATCTGATGGTGAGTCATTAGAGCATCAAAGAATTTCTGCTAAGTAGGGAGATAAATGAAACAATAGCAAGATGGATCACTAAGGTCATGGAGTATGACGTGGATATCACAATCATGAATCTAGTAAGAGTAAAAGGATTGTGTGAACAACTAGATAATAACATAAATATTGTTTAACTAGTATTTGACATAGTATACACTCAAAATGCACCTCAGCTAAAAAATCCACCTTATTTCAATAGTTGGATTCAAGACATGACTCATTTCCTATAGACTAGTGAATACCCCTATGACTTTTAGTAGTAAATGAAAAGGTATTTTTGACTCCAATCAATTCTCTATGTCCTTATTGATGGAATTTTGTTTTGGAAGGATATGGATGGAGTCTTGTTAAGATGTATTGAGCATGAGCAAGTTCCCAAAGTGCTCAAACAATTTCATGATGGGACATTATGAGGACATTTTTTTGTAAGGACTACAACCATAAATATAATGAGAGGAGGATATTATTGGCCCTAATTATTCAAGGATGCCCATCAGTGGGTGAGAAATTGTGAAAGATATGCTTACTTCACTGGTAAGCAAAGACTAACTACACTTCTTCTCTGACCAATTTAAGTAGATCAACCATTTTCCCAATGGGAATTGGATTTCATTGACATGATCAATCCACCATTAATTGTAGGTCATAAATGGGTTCTCATAGCAATAGATTATTTTACATCATGGACTAAAGTAGTTTCTTTATACCATTAAAACATCCATTCTTGAATTCATGGATGACATAGTTTCAAAATTTGGTGTTCCTCACACCATAATATTAGATAATGCTAGGGAAATTTTGGGTACTTAGGTTAATGAATGGGCCTGAGAACTTATTCAAATTATTACCGCCTGGGTAATGGCCTAGTTGAGTCAACCAATAAGAACTTGATTAGAATTATCAAATGGACTATGGAATATAACTAGAGAATGTAGCATACAAAACTAAAATTAACACTATGGGTTGATAAAATCCCACTAAAAAGAGCCATAAATAATTCACATTTCATGCTAGTATATGGAACATAATCAATAGTAGCACTATCAATTGAGCTTCCATCTTTATAACTCAATCACTAATTGGACCTGATCGATAATGATGAATTGATGGTGAGACTGTCTAAACTCATGGATCTTGAAGAAATCAAGTATCAATCAATGAAAGTCTTAGAAGTGAATTAGGCCCAAACAAAGAAGACTTTAGATAAAAATGAAACTATAAGAAGCTTTAATGAAAGAGACATGGTCCTCAAATGGGATGCAGATAAAGCAAAACTAGGTAGGCACACCACATGTGATGCAATATGGAGTGGTCCATATACCATCACTCAGTGCAAAGGGGAAAATGTATTCCATCTCTATAAACTTGATGGAGTAGAACTACCAATCCCAATAAATGGTATATACCTCAAAGTTTACTTTTGAGGTAAGGAAATTATTCCAAAAATATTAAATTTTGTAAATAATAGAGTTTTTTATATTTTTATAAGTGCTTGTACATAGGTCAAACTCACTAGGAGTTATTTATTTAGGTCATTTTTCCATATTTTATTTGTCTATTTTGTTCATGTCTAGGAAAATCCTAGTTTGTTCTTTCCTAGGTTAGAGTTTTGTCAGAGAAAAGTTGACTCCATGCCCAATGTATTGAAAGGCTACTGGATTGAAAATCATTAGTAAGAAATCATCTTGTAGAGGTTGTCAAAAATATTGATATTTTTGTCTCAAAAATCTTGTTACATCTAGCACCCTAAAGGAGACTCCCTTTGGTTTTTAGGAAAAAACTTAAATCCTTCAAAAAAACCATCTTTCCCTAAACTATGGAATCTGGGATGCTAGATTCAATTTGCACTTATGCAAAATTGCTTCACAGGTTCTAAATCCTATAAAGCACCAAAACCCAAAAATTATAGAATCCAGAACTCACCATGCACTTTGCACATTATTAAACATGCAAAATGCATGGTAGAATCTAAAACCCATAATGTACCCATCTGAAAGAATCTAGAACTTGGTGTGCACTTTGTACATTTTCATAATGTGCAAAGTGCATGATAGGCTCATGATCCTGCCAAACCTTAATAACCCCCTTACATATGATATGGAACTTGAAGTGCACATTACACATTTTTAAACATGAAAATTTCACCATAGTTTCTACATTATACCAAACACTCACCTTTATACACCATGAGACGTGGAACCTCGAGTGCACTTTGCACATTTTAAACATGCAAAGTGCCCCATGGGTTCCATCATCTACCAAGGTTTACCATCTCATACATAGAGAGTGTACCTAATTAAAGTAGGTCCAACTTCTACAAACCTACCAAATCCCTTCCCATAGAATGTAGAACCCGAAGTGCACATTGCACATTCTCAACATGTAAAGTGCACATCGAGTCAGACTTCCTACTAAGAGAAACATTTCCATGGAGAGTGGACCTACTTCAAGTAGGTCTAACCTATACCACCAACCATCTAAGCTACATTAACAACAAAGGTTTTTTTATATAAATCTAAGTATTATGGTTTTTATTATCATTTTTATCTATGAATTCTATTTTGGATCTCTAACTGCCTATACCACATAATTCAACCTCGAACCACATGCAAACATATAGTTAGCCAAAGTCTGAAACTTCTAAGCCACATTATCTTCACTTGCTATATGATATTTTCCTCATGATTTCTTTGACATTTATCTTTCAAGTTGAATATTTTCATAGACATTTAGATTTATTTCAAAATCTTTAGATTGAAGATCATTTAGGGTTACTAGTTAGGGATTTTCTTGTGAGTTATTGTTAATCAGAGGTTATTTTATGTTAAAATATTATGTCTAGAGTTCATAGTCAGTATTTAGGGTTTTTTTAAGGTTTATTTTGAAAGATTAATCTTGAGTATTTTTTCCTCCTCAAGCATTTATTATACCCTTGTTTTCCCTTCCAAATATTTTGCAATCAAAATCAACGCTTCTTAAATCCAAATATTCCTAAGAATATACCTCTATTTTCAAACCAACCAAATATTCCCTATAAGGATTCCCCATCACTTTAATGGAGAGTGAACATGCCTCTAGCACCTTTGAGCCCCACTAAATTTTATTAAACTAAAGAAGGTGGACCTACCTCAAGCACATGCCACTTCCACTAGGAACCCAACATACTTCAAGTACTATAGAGTCTCGATGTACTTCGAGCACCCATAGGTTCTATTGGACAACACAAGTGCTCTGGACACCTATAGGTTCCACTAACTTTCATAATTGATTTCTCACGTATATTAAAAATAGTTTCCATGCCTCCTAAGGAAATGAATTTCAAATATAAGGGCCATAGAATGACTTCTTTCTTGGAATCCAATATGGTAGAGATAATAGATATACAATTACGTCACATTAACCTAGGAGATTTTTGGGTTAAGATAGGTGAAGATTTCAAAAGTGACTAGATATAAATTATTTATTACTCTGGTTTACCACAAGATGTAGCCTTTCCTCTTTTTGTTCAAATCCCTGAGTTGATCCTCATAATGGCTCAACATTATGACCTTGATAGGAGATAAGTCTTCACTAAGAAAGGGGAGAAAGTTTTAGATCTTGATCTCAACTTCATCAACACAGTATTTTCCATCCTTGAGTTTAAGAGTTATTTAGATATAACTCCACAAAAATATACATAGTTTTATGAGGATAATAAAGAGGGATGTCAAAAATTATCAACAAATAATGGCTGAGGACTCCCAAGCATTTCTCCACTAGATTACCCAAGACCATGTATAGGTCTAATTTTATAAAACAGATAGGATATTTATAACACTATAACATAGAGTCAATAGCAATCCTGATGCTAAGTTTTACTAGGATTGGATGTACCAATATATCTAGATCATAAGAGAGAATAAACAATAGATACATTAGGATCTACTAATAAGTGATTCCTTCCATAACCAATTGGTGGAGGTGGAAATGACCAATAATTTTTATATGACACCATATATTGTCTATATCTTGACCAAAAGAAGATTTGTCCTAGACCTAAATATAGTTCTTAAAGAGATATCTAGAGTCTATAACCACTACCCTAATCTCACATTATAGGTTAGTAGACAAAATCATAGGAGAGTTAATGATGCTTTCATTTATATCATCATCATGATGTTTAATCAAGATTTTGGGAAGACAAGGTTCTCCCAAGAGGTAAAAGATGAGACTACCAAGTGGGGGTCCCTCTTCATATAGATCCCCACCTATTCTTACATCTGAACAATTAGATTTAGTGGTTGTTCTTACACACTTCCATGATATGTAAGTGATAAATGGGTATTTTTTTGAGTTGGTTAGGTAGTTGGTGGATACACATAAACTCCTTTTGGATAAACATAAGGCAAGGATACGGTTTCCTATTTTTGTTGGCCATTATACATGCTAAACTATTTTTAAGGCTATAACTACAAAGGTGGAGATGTGACAAGTAACATTGAGGACCCTAAAATCTAGACCTTACTTTGATACATAGGGTAATGTCACTATTTCAATAAAATTAGTAACATATGAGCATGTGCCATATTATGAGGAATTCTAGGAAGACTGTGATGATGAAGAAATGGTCAAAATGAGGGACTATTTTAGAATGTCCTTGCAATAAATAAAGGACTATGATTTGGCACCAATCCATAATGACTTGGTGGATGAAAATTATAGAGTATATCCCATCTACCTAACATAGATAATTGCCAAACCTTTACCACCAATAAGGTGGTAAGTTCTTGAATATTTCTCACTATTTGATAGAATAATGATAGTGATAAATAGAACTATTAATTGGCGTAGAAACAAGGACATGCAAGTCATGAGAGAGACAATATGGGTTAAGGAGAAGCTCTTGAAGCTCAAAGTAGGAGGTGTCACTCCTTCAGAAGAGGGTCATAGAGAATCATTGGAGGATCTTGACAAAGGAAAGAAGAGGAAGAAGACAAAGGCAAGAAAAGGGGAATCAAGCAGGCAAGGAAGAGCTATAGATGAACCAATTGATTTTTTAGTTGAAGACATCATAGAAGCATAAGGGTCTAAAAATTTAAATCCTATATCATTGGCTCTTACTTCCACTAATCCCCCCTATCCTACATGTTGACCATTTTTTGCCCAATAGGCCAAAAATCGGTCCCCTTTTGTCCCTGCTATTCTAGGCCATTTCATTTTTTGATTTTGCATGAATCTGGCAATTTTTATAGACTCTGTAGAATTTCTACAAACTCTGCAGGTCCATTTCTATGGACTCTATAGGTCTAAATCTATAGACTCTATAGGTTTTCAATTTCTATGGACTCTATAGGTTAGTCTTTGGTGCATGAAGGATCAGTTTAGAGAGTTTTGGGTTTCACAAGGCTTCTTCAGGCTCTAGTCTATAGAAAATCACAAGAAGAGTTGGCATCATTGAACCATTGAAACTAGTTCAATGCCTTGGCTCAATGCCTGGTTTAATCTCTTGGTTCAATCGGCCTTGGTTCAATGCCTGGTTCAATCGACAGTTCAATTAGTCTTGGTTCGAGCCTTGGTTCAATCGGTAGTTCAATTGCTCCATTTCAAAGCTTGGTTCATCACTTCAAGTCCATCATTTTAATTTCTAGGCTTGGTTCATCACTTGATTCATGGCTTTTAGTTCAAAAAAAAGTGTTCAATGGGCTTGTTTCAATAGTCGCTTGAAGCGTTGAACTATTGAACCAGTTCAACGCATTGGTTCAATGCATTTGGTTCAAGCCTTGGTTCAACTCAGTTGGTTTAATACTTCAGTGCTTAGTTCATCGGCAGGTTCAGACACTTGGTTCACTCAGCTGGTTCAGTGGCATTAGTTCAAGCCTTGGTTCAATCAGATAGTTCAATGCCAAAGTTCAACGGGCTCGATGTGCTTCGTTGAACTATTAAACTGGTTCAATGGATTGGTTCAATCATTTGGTTCAATGCTTAAGTTCAATGCTTTGGTTCAATCACTTTGGTTTAATAGGTAGTTCAATAAGGAGGTTTAACAAATTAGTTTAAGGGCTTGGTTTAACAGGCTCAGCACGCAGTGGTTGAACTGTTGAACTGATTAAACTGTTGAACCAATTTTTGGTTCAATGGGTTGGTTTAACAACTTGGTTCAAGAGTGTGCCCTATAGCTGAAGGGCAGTTCAAGGTCCAAAAGCCCTTGCAGAGGGTAGCCAAAGGTCTAGAAGCCCTTGCAGAGGGTAGAGAGAGCTTCAAAAGGCCTAAAGGAATTTAGGGAAAGGATTTTCAAAGGGCCTAAAGGTGCAAAAAAAATTCAAAGAGCCTACAAAAAAGTCAAAGTAGCCAATTCCCGTAGACTTTTTATCTATGAGAAAAGGCCTAAAATAGAAAACCCACGGGGAAAATCTTGAAACAAAAGATCTGATGACTTTTGCCGAGGATGATGACATCCTAAAAGCCATCAAATTTAAGCAGATGAACTAGCCATTGGGTGACGGCTATGTGAATGTCAATTTTAACACAGTAAAGTAGCTATTTGTTTTAAACTGCAAAGAGCACCAAGCATGAAAGGAGCTCAAGGAATGCAGTGACCCACCAGAAGCTTGCCCCCAAGGGTTGAAAGAGCAAGAAGAAGACAAGGAGTAGAAAAGACAAAGCATTCAAGTGGTGAAGGAAAAGTGAGTTATTATAGATGAGCGACATGACCTATTTTTTTGCAATTGGCATTGATGAGGGGACAAATTGCAGTCTATTTGTAGAAAAGAGGCATGGCCATGTTCTTACATTAATGTTTAAATGCCAAAGTCAATTTGGGTGATTGTGCAGCATGGTTCTAGCAAGCCTTTTCTGAAGAATGACATCAGTAACAATGGTTTTCCTCTTCCCAAGGTTTAGAATGCACATTGGCCACTTGCAAAAAGGAGCACAAAAATATTTCCCAGGAAGTGCCAAGTTACTCTTCCTCTTTCTATAAAAAAAATTCTCTTCTGATAAAGGAATCTACCCTCAGCCTTAAGGCAAAACTCTACCCAAAAATCTCTCAGGCTTGTAAGGCAGAGCTCTGCCAGGATTTTACCTTGAATCAAAACTTAGCATGTTTACCTCCATTTTGGGTTTTGCATCTTTAGTATGTGTTTATGTCTTGATTCTACGTTAAGTCATTTTCTTAATGCTTTTGTAGAATGATTTTAGCATGTCTAGTGGATTTTTGAGTTTCTTTTTATAGGTTTGTTAGAAGTGTCCCTAGAGGAGTATAGGTGAAGTGGATAGGCTGCTACAGTGTGTCTTAGGATGCCTCTAGTAGTTATTTCCTCCCTGTATCTCCACAGACCCCTGACCCACTGATGCAGAAGGTTTTCTCATGTTAGATGAAGTGTATAGGCACTTCCTTTTGGTGAAAGTGTATGTTCAGGCTGGGTGGGTCCCATTTTTTGGTGTATCACCTTTTCCCTTTTTTAGGCTTAGGTTCTATTTTCAACATCTCTCCCTCCCTTTTCATCCCCCCCTTTTACATTTTATTTGTTAGCAGTAGGAGAAATTAGGGCCTAAATGATACATCAGAGGGAGCTAGCCCTCATCTAGAGACTCTCCCCTCCAGCTTTGCCAATCCCACAGGTGAGAGGGGAGTTTCCATTATTGCGTGAAGAAGGAAGGAGCTCAGCCTCCTGCCAAGGGTGTAATCTTCTGCATCAACAATTTCTGGCACACCTAGTGGGACCAACTAGGGCAAGTTGTGTCCAAAGAGTTAAAGAATTTTTGGTGTGTTCTTCAACCAACTAGACTTTGGAGGCTTTTGCATCAACACCAATGGTGACTCCAAGTTGAATCAGCTAGTTAAGCAGCCTAGTGCCATCAAAAATCACTTTCTTGTATGTATAATTCCTTTACACAAAATCATGGGTCTTGTTTTCCTTCATATGACTATGATCAAACTCAAGATTTTTAGAGAATCACCTCAAGTAGCTCTCCTAGTTGCCCTTTAATGATAAGGGAAGTAGCCCTGGAATTTGAGAAATAGACGATGGAGATTGACAGACTGGAGGAGCAATATGGATATTAATAGGAGCTAATGTATAAAGAGGAGTGTTTGTTCAAGAAAGCTCAGGCCTTGCAATCCATGGAGGAGGAAGTAGAAAAATGGAGAAATCTATTTATTCAAGGTAGTTAGCCTTATATGCCCCCTCCTATTTTGAAGAAAGCCCCCTCTTTTGCACCAAATCCTTTTTATCAGATAGCACTCGCCCACTCTAGCTCATCTGATGCATCTATTCTCAATCCCGTGCACCTAGCTTTCCAACACCAAAGGGCATCAAAATAACCTCTCATGGAGATGAACCTTCTAAAATTCTTAGATCATGAATCTTCCATTGGGGTAAATACCATGAGCCATCACATCCCTCTTCTAGAGACTCTTCTGGTGCATCAACAATCTCTTCCTAGCATTCCTCAACCTCCCCAAGTTTTTCAACATGATGTGTAGATTCCAAGTTGGAAGAAGGAATGCTAGGAACCAGCCCAGATCCTTGAAGAGGATGATGCTGGTGACCTCTAAGAAAGACTCTTTCATGATAATCTAGCCAAACAAATTGAAGATTTAGAGGCTAGGATGAAATTGCTTCATGAAAGAGAGTTAGAACTTCCAGACCTTATAGAGGAGCCTAGGACCTTGGATAAAACATAGTTGCTACCTGTTTGCAAGAGAAAAATTCCAATTCTGAGATCCTGAACTGGGGGAAAATAGTAAAATCATGGTGTAAGAAGGAGGAGAAGCAAGGTTTTTCTCAAAACCTTGAAGAAGACGAGGCTGCCCCTGCTCATGATGATGCTGGTGACTTCCAGGAAAGGCTCTTCCAAGAGGATCTAGCTAAGAGAATTGCAGAGTTGGAATCTAGAGAGAGATTCCTCAACCAGTGTGTGATGGATGATTTAGACCCAATGACACATTCTATGTCTGAACACACCCTGTCTACACATCCCTAAGAGAGTTATCAGGCCACACCTAATATTAATGAAGTGATAGCCAAATGGAAAGAGGAGAATCATTTGATTCTAGCTCAAGGACTGCCTCCTCTTCCACATGGTTTTCCCACTTCACCCCTTCTCAAGGAGGAACTTGTTCTGAAGGAGGTGAGTGATGAGTAGAAGATCTAATCTATAGTTTCCCAAGAGGCTGTCATGAGAAATAACGAAGGAAGAATCATCATGGAGGCTCCTTTTGAAGACACCATCAATAATGGAGAAGATGCAAGTCTTGCATACATGCAGATGGTCCAGCAATACGAAGAGGAACAAAAGCATGGTGAGCTCTCTTCCCCCTTGTTCGATGAACTTCCTTGTTGCTTCAATGAGGAGGATGACTATGCCGAGGAGATAGAGTTGGAGGAGGATCAGGGGGATACCTTTGAAAATCTAGAGGTCCTGATCTTTGAGGAGGAAAAAGAGAGGTCTGTCTTCCTGGAGGAAGGCCTTGAAGAAGAAAGCTTTGAATAAAGAGGTGATGTTCTGTGGGATGAGAAATCATTTTGTGAATCCATTTTAGACATCACCATAGTCACCCTTCTTCAAGAAGGCCAGAAGGAAGCAGAGGATGAGTCTGATAGAGTCTGCAATGAAGTAGAAGGAAATGGGTCAGACCATGATGCACTGCAAGGGAGCTATACATGTCAAAGGGCTAACTGTGATAAGCCAAAAACCATTGATTTCTTGGTGAAGAGCACCAGTATGAGGTACCAACATTTTCCAAGCTTCCAAGGACAAGAAAAATACATATATGTTAGAAGTAGGTTTGAATCTGATCCACTCGGATACCAGCCAATCCAGGTGATAGGCAAGAGGAGTAGGTCACCAACTCTCTTTTTCATTTAGCTACTTGCCTGGCACCATAAGTATTCTTACCAGGAAGGGGACTTAAGAAATTTTCCCTTTGATCCAAGAGGGAGGCAAACATTCTTAGTTAGATTTATATAGTAGTTTGCTTTCAGTTGTCTTTCCCATTTTCCCTAAGTGCAGTTTACATAGGTAGTGTTTTTAGCCTTGTGTGTTTCCCTTTGTGTGTGGGGTAAAAAGCTTCATATTTTGATTCTTGGATCTTTTGGGGTTGTTGCTAACCTTTCTTCAAAGTTGCATCTGACTCCATGCCTAATGGATTACAAGGTAAGTAGTCTTTAAGCATAGCAGGCATGCTTTCCCTGGGAGTCACCAATTTGTTGACCATTTTTTGCCCAACAGGCCAAAAATTGGTCCCCTTCTATCCTTGCTATTCTAGGCCATTTCATTTTTTGATTTTACATGAATCTAGTGATTTCTACAGACTCTATATAATTTATACGTACTCTGCAGGTCCATTTCTATAGACTCTACAAGTCTAAATCTATGAACTCTATAGGTTTTGGATTTCTATGAACTCTGCAGGTTAGTCTTTGGTGCATGAAGAATCAATTCAGAGAGTTTTGGGTTTCACAAGGCTTATTTGAGCTCTAGTCTAAAGAAAATCAAAAGAAGAGTTGGCATCATTGAACTATTGAACCCAATTTAATGCCTGGTTCAATCACTTGGTTTAATTGGCCTTGGTTCAATGTCTAGTTCAATCGGCAGTTTAATTGGCCTTAGTTCGAGCCTTGGTTCAATCGGCAGTTCAATCACTCCATTTCAAAGCCTGGTTCATCACTTCAAGTCCATCACTTCAATTTCTAGGCTTGGTTCATCGCTTGCTTCATGGCTTTTGGTTCAAACAAAAGAGTTTAATGGGCTTATTTTAATAGTTGCTTGAAGCATTAAACTATTGAACTAGTTCGACGTGTTGGTTCAATGCCTTTGGTTCAAGCCTTGGTTCAATTCAATTGGTTCAACACTTCAGTGCTTAGTTCATTAGTGGGTTTAGACACTTAGTTCACTCAACTAGTTCAGCGACATCAGTTCAAGCCTTGGTTCAATCAGATGGTTTAATGCCAAAGTTCAACGGGCTCGTTGTGCTTCATTAAACTATTAAACCAATTGAACAGATTGGTTCAATCATTTGGTTCAATACTTAAGTTCAATGCTTTAGTTTAATTGATTTAGTTCAATAGGTAGTTCAACAAGGAGGTTTAATGAATCAGTTCAAGGGCTTGGTTCAACGGGCTCGACGCACAGTGGTTGAATTGTTGAACTGATTGAACCATTAAACTAATTTTTGGTTCAATGGGTTGGTTCAACGGCTCGATTCAAGGGTGTGCCCTATAGCCGAAGGGTATTCCAAGGTCCAAAAGCCCTTGCAGAGGGTAGCTAAATGTCTAGAAGCCCTTACAGAGGGTAGAGGGAGCTTTAAAAGGCCTGAAGGAATTCAGGGAAAGGATTTTCAAAGGGCCCAAAGGTGCAAAAAAAGTCAAAGAGCCCACAAAAAATTCAAAGTGACCAATTCCCGCAAACTTTTTATCCATGGGAAAAGGCTCAAAATAAAAAATCCATGGGGAAAATCTTGAAACAAAAGACCCAATGACTTTTTCCAAGGACGGTGACATCCCAAAAGCTATCAAATTTAAGCAGATGAACTAGCAGTTGGGTGATGGCTGCGTGAATGTCAATTTTAACGTAGTAAAGTAGCCATTTGTTTTAAACTAAAAATAGCACCAAGCATGAAAGGAGCCCAAGGAACATAGTGACCTACCAGAAGCTCACCCTCGAGGGCTGAAAGAGTAGGAAGAAGACAAGGAGCAAAAATGACAAAGCATTCAAGTGGTGAAGGGAAAGTGAGTTATTGCAGATGAGTGATGTGACCTATTTTTCTATAGTTGGCATTGATGAGGGGAAAAACTATAGTCTATTTGCAAAAAAGAGGCACAACTATGTTCTTACATTAATGTTTAAATGCCAAAGTCAATTTGGGTGATTGTGCATCATGCTTCCAGTAGGCCTTTTCTGAAGAATGACATCATTAACAATGGTTTTCCTCTTCCCAAGGTTCAGAACACACATGGGCCACTTGTAGAAAGGAGTGCCAAAATCTTTCCCAGGAAGTGCCAAGTTGATCTTCCTCTTCTGAGAAAGGAATCCACTCTTAGCCTTAAGGCAGAACTCTACCCAAAAATCTCTCAGGCTTGTAAGGCAGAGCTCTACCAGAATTTTACCTTGAATCAAAACTTAGCATTTTTACCTCCATTCTAGGTTTTGCATCTTTAGTATGTGTCTATGTCTTGATTCTACATTAAGTCATTTTCTTAATGCTTTTACAGAATGATTTTAGCATGTCTGATGGATTTTTGAGTTTCCTTTTATAGGTCTATTAGAAGTGTCCCTAGAGGAGTATAGGTGAAGTGGATAGGCTGTTACAGTGTGTCTCATGACGCCTCTAGTAGTTATTTCCTCCCTATATCTCCACAGACCCCTGACCCACTAATGTAGAAGGTTTTCTCATATTAGATGAAGTGTATAGGCACTTCCTTTTGGTGAAAGTGTATGTTTGGGCTGGGTGGGTCACATTTTCTGGTGTATCACCTTTTCCCTTTTTTAGGCTTAGGTTCTATTTTCAACATCTCTCCCTCCATTTTCACCCCCCCACTTTTTACATTTTATTTTTTAGCAGTAGTAGAAACTAGAGCCTAAATGATACATCAGAGGGAGCTAGTCCTCATCTAGAGACTCTCCCCTCCAGCTTTGTCAATCCCATAGGTGAGAGGGGAGTTTCCATTATTGCATGAAGAAGGCAAGAACTCGGCCTCCTGCCAAGGGTGCAATATTCTATGTCAACACTGCACATATTATACATGAGGTTTCAACACCTCCACCAGTTTTCTCTACTCCTCAAGCATCTCATGTTCCCATTGATCTAAATTTTTTAGCTCTTTCACCTCTAGTGTTAACCCCTCCACTTGTCCCCACTTCATATTCCACTCCACCCACCTCAATAAGCCAAGTAAAATCAAAATAAATGAGTCAAGTGGACATTAAGGGTCCCCCTATAGTACAATTTCAAGTTTCCACTTCACTTTCTAGTCCTCCCACCTCACCTTACCCATTTGATCCACTCTAGTTTTCCATTCCATTTAAAATTACTTCCATTTCATCACCATTAATTCCTAACACCAATTAATAGTACATTTCTATGGATTCAGTCATCTTAAATATTGTTTAACAAGCCTCCTCAACCCCTAGGGTATGTATTATTTCCCCTTCATCTCAACCCACTATTTTCACATCACCAACCTTGAGTGGTCCTACACACCTAGTTATCACATTGAGTGCCTTAGATTTCACCCTTCCATTGAATCCTAAATTCACAACCTCTATGTCTATTCCATCCTCCACTCCCCCAACAAGCACACATATTCTCATTGACTCCATTTCCCCCATTTCCCCTATTTCATTAATACCATCAATTGAGTTTGGAGTAATGCAAACACTTGGTGTAGATATTGGATTGAAAACTATTGGTGAGGTTGGATCCTCACAGGTAACTTCTGAGTAGTCACTATCAAATGGAGAAGCCTAGCATGAAGATATTTAATTCTAACCATGCCATACTCTACCTAGGATCATGTCCAACTCATGAAATCTATGTTCTAATTATTCCACAAGTTCAAGACACTATAAATAGGAGAGATTGTCTCTTTTCTCATGAGTATTTTTAGATCTGCATGATTTTCTAAATTGAGTGTTCAAGTTTCAACAACTACATGTCTTATATGACATATTTTGTATAAATATGGGTAGACCCCATGGCCCAATCTTTACTTTTGTTGTTAGTTATATTTTTTTGCATTTTAAATATATATGATACAAGATGTAACCTTTGGAGAGAAATAAAGTTAAAGATTTGCCTTTCTTGTCTTTGGAATCTCTATGTTGTGCAAATTTATTTGATTTTATATGGAAGCTCCATCTTTTATTTTAGTCTCAAGAAAATTTATCTGTGGTATTTTACCCTCTTGATAATATTGTTTGGAATAAAGATCCTTTTCCCTTTTTTGAAGAGTAGCTAAAATATTACCTTTGATTTCTAAATTTGCATAAGTATATTCTTAAAATAAATTAAATCTATTTTTTGCTCTATTGTGTTTGTCAAGCAAGCATCTAGATCCAATATAAAATATTTGGTGCAATCACCATATTTTAGTCTTCTACAAATTTCAATTCTTCAACCCTTTTTTCCCATAAAAACCCTAGTTTAGGATCTAAAAAGCACTAAAGAGCGAGATTACCATAAAACTGATATTTTATTAGTTTGCATCATATTTTAGTGAGAGGAAGCCAACATTATCTAAATATTAACCTCAAATTTCCAAGGTCCCATGGATTTTGAGGTTTTTCCATTGTATCATTAGGCACTTGCACAACAAGCTAGAAAATCAAGACATGTGCAATCCTATGTGATAACAATTATGAACTATGTTATAGCTTTGTGGAGAATCAAATATTCATAATTATGAGAACACTCAACAAGTTCAAGAATATTCTCTCTAATAACAAATTCCAACTCATGGTTGCACACATAAGTGTCAAATAATTTCTTCTCAATAAGGATATCAATGAGAAAAGGGTTGGTTGGGTCACAAAGGTGATGGAGAATGACGTAGATATCTATATCATCTAGATAGTATGAGGAAAGGGACTTTGTGAATAATTGGATGAAGTGGAAAAGTTAGAAGATGAAATGGTATTAGTGTCACACAAAAATGAACAAATAGGCCAAGAAGTTGTAATTGATTAGATGAATTATACGAAGGCCTTCTTTTAGCATAACATGTATCCTCCTAGCCTTGATAAAGAAAAACATAGGCATTTTAGGTTGTATCCATTCCCTATGTGCTTATCAGTGGTCCACTCTTCTAGAAGGAACTCAATAGAGTCTTATTGAGATGCATATAATCAAACCAGATGGGTGTAATTCTTTGAGAATTCCACAATGGTCCTATAGGAGGCCATTATTCACCCAAGACTATTGTTATGAAAATCATGTGAGATGGTTATTATTGGCCAACTCTGATCAAATATGCACATGCATATATGTGAATTTGAAATAAATATGCCTTATTTGTAGGCAAACAAAGGTTAAAATCCTTACCATTATAACCAATAAAATTCATTAAACCCTTTTCATAGTGGGGCCTAGATTTCATAGGCATTATTAACTTGCCATCAAGCAAAGGACATAAATGGATTCTCATGGCCATAAACTATTTCACAAGGTGTATGGAAGTAGTATCACTCAAGTAGGCTAATGAGACATCCCTCCTAAGCTTATACAGAGGCATTGTAACAATATTATGTGTCTTATCCACCATTATATCTAATAATGCATTAGATTTCCTTAGAACTAGGATCAATGAATGGGCCACCAAGCATAACATCTATCTGAGAACTTCATCAAATTATTACCCTCAAGGTAATCATCTAGCCCAGTCCACTAATAATAATTTTATTCACATCATAAAGAAGACTATGGAAGATAACTAGTGAGCTTGGCATATTAAGCTTAGAACTTCCCTTTGGGCTGATCAAGTCACACCCAAGAGAGTATTGGGAATTTTACACTTCATGTTAGTCTATGGAAGGGAGGCCATATTGCCCATATATCTCAAGTTTCTTTCATTTAAGCTCACCCATTAGTTGGAATTTATCAAAAGTGATCCTATGATAGTAATATTAGTCAAGCTAATGGAGCTTGAAGAGACTAGAACATAGGTTGCACACACTATGGAGCTCCAACAAGCCTAGATGAAGAAAAAATTTAATAAGAGGGACATTTATAGATGTTTAAAGGAGGGAGATTTAGTACTCAAGTGGGATGTAGATAGAGTGAAAGCTAGAAGGCATACTAAGTTTGATGTAATATGGAGCAGTCTATATACCATAATGAGCTATAAGTAATCCAACACTTTATAACTTTTTAAATTAAATAAAAAGGCATTGCCTATCCCAATCAATGGGATGTATCTCAAACACTATCTTGAATGACTCTTGTATAAGTTGTAAATAAGTAAATTAGATGCTTTTCATTTACCTAAGTTCTTTGTGCACTTTGTTTTAGGATAGTTTCATTTCCTCTAAGAACTTATGTGCAATGTTTTTATTATATTAGGCTTATTTAATCTAAGTGGCTTTGGCATAGTTATTTGTTTTGCTAGGAGGGTCTCAATTCATTAAAAAAATAGGGATACACAACTAGTGCAGTCATGTGGAAAAGGACAAAAAGTTTCAAAGACCTTGTGCCTAATGAATTACTTCAAAGGCTACTAGATTCTGATTTAGCAGGCAATCATCCTATAGAGGTAAGCATAAGTGTTGAATTTATAAGTCACCCCTAGATTACATAGAACTCATAAAGGCCCTATAAAATATTTTTTCAATTACAAAGTGATAGTTTATTTAATCAAATCGTGTGTAGAAGCCTTCCATCCATGTCCATGCCCAAAGTAGTCAGTATAGACCTAATCATGAACTAAGTGATGATTCATGCCCAAAAAGAGTTCCTAATGTACACCCCACAAAAATATCATTCATCACATGATCCAAAGTGGTGCACAAGTTCAAGAAGAAGTTCTAAATTACAAGGAGTACACCCATGCTCTTCAAACATTATGTGCCTTCTTATTTAAAGGGTCCTTACACCTTCAGGATGAAGTATCACACCAAATCATAGATTTTTAATTCTATTACCTCATATATCATAGACTATGATATATGTTGTAGACATATTAATTCATAGACTGATGTGATTCTAGGTGTAAATAAATGGCATGATAGTTCAAGGGAGGTCCACATAATAATTGATAAGTGGTAGCAAGGTATAAAGAGGTAGTTGGAAAATTAGTTGAGTAGTATTATAAGCCTTGTTAGGATGAGTAAATGGAGAATTGATAGTCAAACATTATAATATGAGTATATACCACCCCTCTAACTTTTTGAAGAATCTTCCACTCTCAAACATACATGTGGATCTAGAATGAACCCTACTACCAACTCGTAGATCTGAATCACTAGATATAATTCAAAAAGCATGGGTGTAAAACCATAATAGAATTAAAGGTCATATTTACCACCCCAAGTGGTGCATTGATTTTAAAATGTATTTATCTTATAAAATCTTTGTTCTTCATTGTAAAAAGGGTTGACATTTTTAGGCAACCTCATGCTACCAAATTTTTCCTCCAAGAAAACTTTTGTTGGATGAATATTGTAATTTAATGAGAATTAAGTTCACCTCCCTTTGTTCTTATTACATAATGTGTGCTATTTGTGTTTGTTGATCCTTGTCAATGGGTAATTTTTACCCCTCTCATTGTTGTCCATTCCTAACACATCTATGTATAAATTGGAACTCATTTATAGGTTATATCTTGTGTACATTTAGGTCTATGTAGACATTATCTATGGAATGTTTGTCATCCTTTTCAATTTTGCACAATTTTCTCATGTTTCTATGTGAAATAATTATACATTTAGAGTGGCCTTGGTACAGTCTATGTGATAACATCTTGTTCTTAAATATTTGTAGTGTGTTCATGGTAGTATAAGTTCTCACTCTATTCTTGGTGTATCTATTTTTCATTTTTTATCACTCTCTTACCTTATCCCTCCCTTATCCCTAAAAATTATTAGGTCTAGATTAGTATTAGATTTAACTTTATGCTCTTTAGGTTTGTGCACTAGTCTTAAATTAGGTGCACTTATAATATAAACAATCTATCCTACTCTAGAGGATTGTCCCAATGAGCATAAGCATCCCACACCTTAGGGACATTCCCATCATTATGATGAGATAACTAATGCTCAATGCACATAGGTGAGTGATAACACTAACTAAGGTAGCCCACTTCATACCAAGAAACTTGAAAAATGATTTAACTATGCTTGTGAAGAGATTCATGAAATATGTGTACCAATTGCATGGATTCCTAAAAAATATCATTTTAGATTGAGATCTCAGAATGACTTCTATATTTTGGTTGACTCTAAATTCATCTCTAGGTATGTATTTGAATTTTAACATTGCTTATCACCTATAAATTGATGGATAGACTGAGAGAGTTAACCAAGTTTTATAATATCTCCTTCTTATGTATTGCATGGATCAATAATATAAGTGGTAGGAGTACCTTACATTGGTTGAGTTTGCTTACATAAACACATACCAATTAGAATTGAAGATGGATTCATTTGGTGCATTATATAGAAAGAGGTGTAAAACATGAATCAATTGTGATGGGTTAGAGGATACTGTGGTATTTAGACCTGAAATGATTTTATAAATGAAAGATAAAGTTATGACAATAAGGTAGAGGTTGGCTAAGGCAAATGATACATAGAAAAGTTATGCTAATTAGAAGAGAATAACAAGGTAGTAGTTTTTTTAGGTCATAAAGTTTTTCTATAGGTTAAGCCTTAAAAAAGATTGATTAAGTGAAATCAAACCCCTAAAAATTTTGGAATCATTAGTTTTTAGAGTATAAATTGGCACTGCATTCCAATCCCAAACATAATCAAATGAGATGAGTGAACATCGAAGGGGATTTTTACATAAAGGTGATCCTAATCAACACACTATCAGTCGACAAAAACATGTAACTAGGATTAAATCACTAATAAATATATCTATATAGGAGTGTGTCCTCATCAAGGAATGTATATTTTAGGGTGTGTTAGTGTGCATGGACATAATGATAAAATCTAAACTCTATATAATACCGGTTACTCCCATTAATAGGACTATTTAGTAGTTAGTTAACCCTATTCAATATCTCAAGAGTGTAATAGGGTCCCAATTGAGATCCAAAGATATAGCTACTCCCTGGAATTCAACTTAATGTTAATCCAAGAGGTAAGAGGATCACAACAAAATTTTATTAAATAAATAAACCCTCTAGTCATTAAGTCATCTAATAAAAAACATCCCAAGTTGGACTACATTCATAGACACTTAGATCATCACATAAGGAAGTTTGATAAACTATCATAAGATACCCAACCAATGCTAATGTATCCCACAATAGACTGCAAACTCCCTTAGATATATTCTTTGATATTTCATAAATCAAATCTTAGATTTAGTAGCCATTCATCATACATTTGTCTGAAGAATCTTAGCTTAGAATGAAATCAATAATCTTACAAGGACATGAATTTAAAAAAGATGGTTCTTTCATTATCAAGGAATTTAATGAATCTATTAGTCCCATAGTTCTTTGGTGTGTGTGTGTGTGTGTGTGTGTAGTCCATAATAGACTAGAAATTCCCTTAGATATATTCTTTGATATTTCATAAATCAAATCTTAGATTTAGTATCCATTCATCATACATTTGTCTGAAGAATATCAGCTTAGAATCAAATCAATAATCTTACAAGGACATGAATTTCAAAAAGATGGTTCTTTCATTATCAAGGAATTCAATGAATCTATTAGTCCCATAATTATTTGGTGTGTGTGTGTGTGTGTGTGTGTGTGTGTGTGTGTAAACACACAAATAAGCATCTAAGTAAGCATTATTGGAAATATTTTCATTGATGTAAAAGGTTTAGTATTATTGGTGATAAAGGCCCCATTGCATTTAATGTTGTTGGTAATAAATATATCTTGGCTAATATGAGTTAATATTTATTTAATATTAAAAAATATATTTTTGGTTGCATATGAGAAAAAAGAAGGGCCCATGGAGAAGTCGAAGAGCCATGGGATAAAGACAAAAGAAGGATGGGACGCATTTTCCCATGAAGAGTCATCTTGGGGAATACCAAGAGTCACCAAGTGAAGACAAAAGAGTAAAAGTGCAATTTCTCATGAAGGGACACTTTGAGGAATATGAAGTGTCACCAAAGATAACGACAAAAGTGGGAAGGACGTTTTTGGTCATGAAGGGTCACCACATGACTTTTCAAATGCTTGGATATGAAGGGTCATCCAAGATTGGCACCATTTTCCATGAGGATTGAAGGGTCACAAAGGGGGAAGGCCAAAGGTCATTTGGAAAGCTATAAATAAAGGCTTGAGTAGCCATTTGTAATATGTAAGTGAGAGGTTGATTTGATATTGTGATATCTAGCTTAGAAGAGCAATTGTGAGAGATGAATATGATTTGTATTTGTTATATCTAGCTTAGAAGAGCAAATGTGAGAGAGAGGAAGGAGATGTTGTATTGATCTATCATTTGTTGAGTTAGCAACATTGAAAGATAGGTGTTTGGTATACACAAAGGGGTTGGTGCTCCTATGGGTTGGTGCTCACAAATTGTTGCTAGGTTGGTGCTCGGCAAAGGGGTTGGTACTCCTATGAGTTGGTGCTCATGAATAGGTGCTGGGTTGGTGCTCAGCAAAGGGGTTTGAAGCTCTTCTGGGTTGGTGCTCATGAATTGTAGCTGAGGTTTGTACTTGGAAAAGGGGTATGGTGCTCCTATGGGTTTGTTCTCATGAATATATTTGAGATTGATTCTCTGTGGTTTTTCCCACATTGGGTTTCCACGTTATATCTAGTGTCTCTCTCTATCTTGTGTGATGTTTATTGTTTGAGTTTTATTGCATATCTTGAATGTTTGATTAAGTGGAATTTGATAAAGGGAAAGTTTTATAAGATATATAATATATTGATTCACCCCCCCTCTCAGTATATTCCATGTTTAACAAGCATTAATGGTTACTTATAGCATACAAGCCTTATACACTTTTACCCATATTATTATATCAAATGCCTCATTGACAATTCAAGGTTAACAAAAACATATTCAACTAAATACAATTCAACTCTAGCATTTGAGAGATCATATTAGCATAATAAATTATTTAATGGGATTAACTCCCAATACTTAACTATTTTAGAAATAAAGACAGTATAAAATGGTTACAATGGCTAACTTTAGGTGACTCAAGACCTAGATGCCAATGCAACACATCCATGGCTCAATAGGGAAGGGCATTATGGCCAACTATATATTTAAATGAAACTAAAAATACGTTCTAGTAGGTAAGAATTTATTCTAATATAATTTATTCTCACACTTAATTACTTTAGTAATAAGCAAATCTAAAATAAGATTATAGGTTTAAGTGATTAACACTTGGTTCTTAAACATAAATGCCATATACCAAGTTTGCCCATATGTAGGTAGGAAAATAAAATGAAAATAGACATCATGATCAACACATTCCAACCATTTAGAGTTTCCTTGCTTTGTATAATAAATTGAACCATAATCATTATGAGATATCACCCTTTAATAAATATGTATAACCATTACAATGAGATAGATTAAATAGATAATCATTAACCTTGATAAAATAATATAGTTGTAGAAAACTTTTTCATCCAAGTAGGGTTTTCTCAATACACCAAGTTCCATATTAGAAACTTTAGAATCAATGAGAAATACCAATAATTAAGGAAGCCATAATACCCAAAAGTATATGAGTAATTTTATCTATTCATAAAGGATTATCATGTTAAAATAAAAAATTCCATGAGACTATAATAATTAAAAATATGGATAGATATGATATATTTATTCTTTAAATTAAACATGAAGGCATAAATTTAGCAAATACAAATATTATTTCAATAACTTATAAGAGTTTAACATGTTCAATTATAAGTATTTCCAACAAGCATATTAAGTCCATAATGCCTCAATTTTCTTTATAAAAACATCAAAATCATAATCATAAGATAATACTATCCTCCTTAAACTCAATGTGATAACTTAATAAGTGATACACTATTGCAAATCATAACATAACCTACACATTCTTCCATGATCCGTTAACCTAAAATTATGGTTTTAATGAGAGACTTAATCTTATTGAGGCCAACTCTTCATACTTTTTAAAAAAAAGAGAAAATCCATCTAAAATCAATAACTGGCAATACTAATAATTTCCATTCAAAACTAATCCGCATAGTTGTTCATACTACTGTAACCTTCCTTATGGATTGCATATAACTATATATGATTTATCAAAGTAAATAGAATCTTCAAACATAAGCATATAAAATATCTAAAGGCCAAATACATTTCAAAATGTAAAAAAATAATAACATTACATAGATTTTCTTCCATATGCCAAATAGTGAAGGTAAAACATTTATGAAAGCACTTATTGCTTAAGCAGATTCATCTGTCATCAAATAATAGCAAGAATAACATCACTTTAATCTCATCATGTAATTAAAAAAGTATCATGTTACTACAATTCAAAAAATATGAAAAATCATAATTATATAAATGAGTTAATAGATACTTGATACCCATGCATCATGATACTACCCATGTGTGTTATGCATATCCATGCATGCATATCACTAACATAATAATGATACATTGTCATAATCCAATATATAGGCCTCACATCATAGCCATATGAATTATTTACATTATGAAACCATTATGATAAAAAACAAATATACATCTTACTAACATGTTGGATCTATAAACTATAAGCATAAAAATACACTTAATAGGAGATAAGAACATGATCCAAAAAGTGCCTAAAACCCCAAAGTATAGTCTAATGAGCCTAACCATTGGTGGCCCTGACCACCCCAACCATCAACTAGATGGTAGAATCAGGCATTCAGGTTTTACTAAAAAAATTTGAGCATATAGGTGACATAGCCATGGTACAACACTCAACAACCAAAAAATAAAACTCTAGGTTGAGCACACAACCAAGACTACAATAAATAATATCTTGTTTAACACTTAAGTTACACATAGGAAAAGAAGAGGACATTCATCCAAGGGAGCATAAGAGTTATTCTCAGCTTATTATCTTCGAACTCAGGGAGGTAGATTTAGATGTAAATCTAAGTTCATGGTTTCAAAGCTTTAATTACTTGAAATAACAAGCTAAACTTCACTGTCTAAAATTTTCATACTTCCTATAATAGCATAACCAATAGATAACTCAAGATTTTATCAAGCAATCCAGTCACAACAAGATTAAATAAAAGTATTGGATTAAATTAAATAATAAATACATTCAAGCAAAAAAGTTATTATTTATAATTTATAAATATGGACATTTAAAGCCAATAACCATGCTTAAAACAACTCACTTGTAATAATTTAAAGATTAATTAAAGTGCTAATGGGTTTCATACTACATATCATATTTGAGGTACTTTATAATGGCCAGTCAAAAGGGAAAGGAGACTAAGATCAACCATTAACAACCCCAAATTATACTCATTCACCTCAATTTTAAAAAGATAACATGATTGACTGATTTACACCATTGTCATATGGTCTAAGGGCGTAATACAGAACATTACTAAAAATAAATTAGGCATATATGCACACTTAACCAACCCCATAGGCCAAAATAGAAAACATATTTAATCTGGTTTTTAGCATAGCCATGCTTTAATAAAAATGAAAGAGGTTATAACATTGAGGTTGGTAATTATTTTATCAAGTGTAATTAATTTTTTATACAACTAGTATCTGCTCAAATTTTAAATCTTTAACTAATATGGGGATCGACCTAGTGGATTCCAATAGTAGTGGGAGATATAAAGGATATATTGTTGTCATGACAAATAGGGATACAATATCTATAGGGCATAATATGTCCATAAAAATATGATTATATTAGTAGTAACATTTTGAAGCCCTTATAATATGTATTTTGATCCCAAACAATTTTAACTAAAATTTTAGGTATTCATATTTACCTAGGCCCTAAACATAATTTTTGGTCCTAAAATTAATCTACATCCATGTTTTTATAAAATATATGGGGTTCATAGTTCCATCAAAATTTAAAATGAATACACAATCTTGGGTATTATATAATATTCTACCTAACATGATTTTTATGATTATCTCAAGTAGGGAGTGCCCTATAGACCTATGACTATTTCAAAAAATATTTTTTTTAGCAAGCAAAATGCTCAATATCCATATAGGTGGCTTAACCTATCAGCCAAGTAGTGCCAAAATAAACAAAAATCCATAGTCGGGTAAAACACAACTAAATTGATTCATGCATATATGCATTTTGGATTTAATTATTTTTAATCAGGTTTGAACCATAGATTATTTAGAAATATTATCCAAAATATATATAAATGATTTTCCTAGTTTATTATGGAGTTCATTTATTTCCATCAAACCCTAATCAATAAATAACCATATAAAATTTTGAGTTAATACTTAAAAAATTAAATTTAGGATTATCATGGAGGTCAAGATGCTTTAGATCGATTCACCTGTATCATGGCCATATCCCTGCATGTCTAGGAGGACTCAGGGCTTTTCTTCCATGGCCTACCTTTAGGTTTTTTTCCCCAACTCTTGTCCTACCTAGGTAGAAAGGCCACATCACCTTCAAATAATGAAATTATCTTTTGT
>JARHVA010011320.1:32500-69675 GCA_037957365.1 Torreya grandis | reverse complement strand
AGAGGGATGTCCCCACCCCACCTCCCCCCCCAACCCCCCCCCCGCCCCCCCCACCCCCCCCCCCCCCCCCCCCCCCACGCCCCCCCCCCCCCCCCCCCCCCCCCCCCCCCCCCCTTATTGATGAGTGGGATATAAAATACATCGTATAAGGATCCAAAATTTAACTTTATTGTCACATATCTAATACATATGATAAGTTTAAATGAAATAAGATAGGACCATGTAAAGTGTTTAGGATGTTTATGTCCAAACCATAGAATATTTAGTTAATTTAGGAGATAAAACATTCATTAATGTTCAATGTGGAATATTTGTACCCTTGCAATGATGGAAAACATAGGGATGAAAGTGAATATTGAAATTTTAGAGAGGTATATTGGAGAGAGAAGAAACTAAGAAGGTGAGAATAAATTAAAAAGTGCCCATTTGAGAACATGCAAGAAGACAAAAGGGAAAAATTATAAAGAATAATATGTATAATATAAAAGTATATTAGTTTAAATTCAACTTGGATGAACATGTTTGATGTTACTGTACATGAAAATTAAATATAAGACAACCAAATATTCATACGTAGGCATTCATTATTCATTTTACTTACTCTGAATTTATGATGTAAGAGTACTAGGTTAACAAGTAAAATTTCATAAAACATAAATATAATTTGTATTCAATATTATTTTAGTTCTTTAATTTTAGATGTAATTTTACACAAAAATTAATGTATAAGATAGTTTGGTATATATTCACAATTTTATTTTCATTGGGGGTCATTTTTGTGTAGTGTTTTTTGAACCACATGTGAATTTTCCATATGTTTTGAGCCTATTAGCTAATTTATATGCTAACATAAAATTTAAAGCCAACACATTTACTCTACATGGGACACTGTTCACCTAGTCATGTGAAGTCTACACCATAATTCTACATAATTTATAATTTATAAGGCAAGATCAACTTGTAGGTGGTTACTTTCTTTAATTTGTAATTATCCTCATTTACATCAATAAACATTATATTTATTATGTTTAGTTACACATATTGACTCTATTTTTCTATTTTTTTATGTTGAGTTTATAACTTATATGGTTTAACAATTTATTTCATTGGACTTCCTAATCGAGACAACATCACTTAATATTTATCTTATAGATACATTCAAAAATGAGCACATGAGAGATAATAATCAATCATTGAGTACAAAAAACTATCCTTATTGAATGAATGAAAATAATAAAAATATTCTATTATACATATTTATTTTCCTACTAACCTAAATGATGAAGAATATAAACTAGTCTAAATCTCTCATAAATTGGTTACACTCTATATTGAACATAGATTACCCTAGTAAGAGGCTCAAGATTTTTATTATCTATACCTATATCTAACTCCCCTCTACATATATTATAGTTAAACTAATATAATTTATGCTTTATAACTTTAATTAATCAACTCCCACACACTAATATAAATTTTATCTAAAGTTCTACATTGACAATTTATAGTAGCTCTTCAAGCTCCATCCATCCTAGAAAATGGGCCACATTGAAAAATAATGATATAGGAAAAACCATCCTTTTTTTAATATTAATGGTTGTAAAATTGTTTTAGAAGTTTTTTTAACTTCCATCTATTATTGATTAATTTTTATAAAATAGCTATCTTAGTTAAGTAATTCTTTCAATGTTCTCCCAATATTCTTGACATTATTTATATTTTGGAATCTTTATGGTGATCTTTATACTATTTTTGATTGTTTTCAAAAATATGTACATGTGTATAAATGTTGAGAAACTCAGATTTGTTTTTGTTTGATGTAAGATTAATTATTGACTCAGATATTCTTGCATTAAACACCATTTGTAAATTAATTAATCCATGAGCACTTGCTTATGAACCTTATGTGAATTATTCTATTTTCAATTCATATTTGAAAATCTCATATGCACTCATATATGTTGCATCTTCTACTACATATTCTTCATCTTAATTAATTTTTTTTAATAATATTTATTTCCTTTTGTCTTGGAAATTTTTCAATTTATTATCATCTCAATTTCTTATCTTTTATTCTCACAAAACTATCATTTATAATATACAATTGAATAAATGAATATGTATTCTCTTAATTTTTTGGTCCCTCATAGAAAGGGTAAAAATCAGCTACATTAATATAGTTGATATGTGAACCCCATTTACTAACTTTATCTCATAAGCATTAGCTAAAAATATTCTAACAATTATACATGGCCATTGATCTTCCTGCATTTGTGCATGGTATGGATTTCTTTGGGAAACTTTACTTTAGGCAAATTCATCAAAACCATACCATCTTCTTAGAAATCTTGTTCTCTTATTTTCTAATCTACATGTTGGTTATAATCTATCATGATCTTCTCCAATATATATTTTCATTTATCTATGAAAATAATTCATACATGATGAATAATACTCCATTATATAAATTTTTATTCATACTAGTTGTATCTTTCAATTCAATAAAACCTCTAGGGGTACAACTATGTAATATTTGAAATAGACTAATTGTTTTTCCAATGATTGAGTTTTTGTAGGCAAATTCAACTAGTGCCAAAGTCATCCAACCAATTTGATTTGTATCCTATCAAGAATATTAAAAAATTAATGAGGCTTATACTGATTATTTTTTTTTCCTTTCATTTATGGATGATGGATTTAATTTAAATCCAACCTTGTGCTCAAATTTCTCCATGAGTTTTTGCCAAAAAAACTTAACAAAATTTATATCTTTATTTGATAGTATTCTATTGATAAAACCATGTAAGCTTATTGTTTATTGTTAGAACACTTCACATTATATTAATATAAAAAAATATAATTACATATGGTTAGAAATTAAAGTATCCAAACACATTACGACTCAAACTCCCAGTTGGAGGAACAACATAGATCCAAAAAAAAATAGTTGGTTAAGGTATAGCCAAAACAACTACAAATAACTGGATAACATTTTTTTATGCATAGGTAACCACCCTAGGGGTGGAGGTGGAGGATCATCTTTTGGAGGCATCGAACAAGTGAGTGGTTTCATGTTAGGAATCTCTAGATCATTCTAGCCATCAAGGGGTCATCATGAATAGTGATAGGCCAATCATCAGTCAACTGAGTAGGAATAATAGTTCTTGATGAAGACCAGTACAAAGGACCAACATTGGAATTTCCATGAGAACTCTAGCCACCCCTTAGGAGAGGGTGATGAAACAAGTGCTCCTACATCTGAACCAACTTTTGCTTCAACACCTCCTAAGAAGAAGAGGTATCAAACTGTGGGGTAGGCCATCAAGTGTAATCATGTTCATGGTATAAGGGGAACTCCCATAGTGGTTGAAGAGTTCCTAAAAGTGATAGAGGCTCAGAGCCATCTTTTCCACTTAGAATTGAGTCTATAAATAGATCAAAACAATAAATTGAAAATATTTATAACATCATTTATCTTTTTACATACAACAAAATATACTATATTAAAAAATCTATCAACAACAACAAATATAAATCCTTTTTTTTTGGTTTTTGACAACCCATGATTATATATATATATATATATATATATATATATAGTGATCAACAAGCCTAAACTTTTTAGAGGTTTGGGAACATGAAAAAGTGGTGGTAAATTGGATATACTCAAAATATTCTTTAACATGATTTAAAATTACAACACTACCACAACTAAAAAATTTGCATGATTTTTCATTAGGGATTCCTTCACTAGTGAAAAATTATCCTAAGATTGATTGCATAACCTTTACAAATTCATTTCAAAGAAAAAATCACTTTTAGGATTTAGGAATGTAACCATTTATAAGACATATCCATTAAAAGTTCACATCAACGAACACACTCATACACCACCTAAACCCTATTCATCCCAAGATCATATGTAATGTGTGTTAATTTATGGATGGTGCCCCACTTTAATTAAAACTTTCAATTTTATATTAAAATGGTTGTGTTCTATATTTCGGTGATATTATTTATAATTTTTTTGTGGTTTATTTTTCTTAAATGCATGAGACACCCCTAAGGGTGTGATGTTACTCTATGTATTTTTCCAAATATAAATGATATTCATGAAAAATAAAATAGAAACAAAATAATATGGAAAATAATATAGTAAAATATAAACTTCATTTATTCAGAACTTTGTACACAAGCTATAGATTTAAAGTATACCATGTGAGGGTATTATATAGAAATAAGTTATAGACTTCTAGGATAGTGACTGATATATTAAATTGAAACTAAGGAATGGTCACTAATATGATAATGTTTAAGCCATTATTATAAGGATTAAATGGAAAAAGGATTATATTTATGATAAGATAGATGGAGGGATCATGAATCATTTGTTTTCAATTATTCTACAAACATAGATTATTTTTTGAAGTGGAAACCATAAGGAATATTTGGTCTGACATAAGGAGTTATTTCCATCCCTCATCCACTATGATGCTTATATACATAATTCCTGGTCATGTTTCATACATTTGGGTAGAATGATAAGTTGATGATGACTCTCATTAGTTGCTATAATGAAGGATATATTTGGCTCTTTCTATATGTCATTGCCCACATCAATTTTTCATTAGTCACACATTCCATATGATTATAAATAAGAGGGTCAACACTATAACCATAAAATTCAATTAATCTACCATTATACAAATCTTAAAAAAATAAATATATGCAATATCTAATAAAGGAGGTCTGATTAAAAACGTTAAGGACTCACCTATGCACATCTTCACATAGTATATAATGAAATGATACTTGGAGACAACAAAGTGGGTGAATGTAACCAAAGGCATTATTGATATATCACACAAGATGGGGTGAGTATGTGAGGAAATAATTTTTCCACAAATTTTGGCATTTCAAATCCAAGCAAATGTGTGAATGTGCTCTTTGTTCAGTCACAATCATCATGGTACCAATTTTTGGTACTTCTCATCTATTTTACTTCATATATGTTCCTCAAGAGGAAATTTGACATTAACAATGACTTACAACAAGTCACCAAAGGTATCAAAAGATGGAATGTGTATTCATATAAAATGGAAAAAATGGTAACTTGAGCATGGATAATGACACCTAACCCTGAGGTTCCTCTTATTTTCTCTCATGACCATAATAGACATCTTTTCACTAATTCCCAATCATATTCAGCCTTCTAGATTTGATATTAGCTAAGCTAGACCCTCTTTCCATGATAGATCCATCCCCCTAGGTCCCATATACTCAAGACAATAGCACCATACTAGGACTATAACATTGGTGCCACTATTGTCTATTTTCGGTGCTCTTATCCAAGTCCATTTATGAGCCCAACAATTAATTTCTTCTGGTTCACCATCCTTCTCCTTATCAGCTTAATGTGAGCACATTCAACCCATGACCAATAGATCTCTATAAAATCCCATTCAAAGATCATTTGGAAAGGGTTATAAATTATCACTAAGCAAGCAAGAATACAAGCAAGATAACTCAATAAATCTTCCCTATTCTCTACATACAACTAGCTAACACACTTACAAGCTTATTCAAATCCTTACACTAGTCCCTGGACACCTCAAACACATCCAATTTATCATTATTCATCTTTATACACACAATTGAATAAATCACATCAAGTGGGAGAACTACATATGGCTTGATCCCTCTTCAAAGTATTGGTATGTAGACAACATGCCCACATAAGGGGTGTGGATCGACATCCATTAAATATTACACACACTAACCCACCCTCTTTCTCAAAATTGGTCAAAGAATAATGGACCATAGGGTTTGAAGAGAAAATATGCTTTATAGGGAGCTCTATAGACTTCTAGTTATTGAAACTTCATGGATAAGACCACACAATTGTGGTAAACAAAACCCAAAAAGCTCAGATCCTTAAGACAATAGTGGTAGAGGTGGACTATAGCACCAGTGCCACTTTTATCCACTTTTAGCACTCCTATCCAATTATAAAATGAAGACCCAATCTCAGTTTATGATAATGTCCCAATCTTGCATAGTGAATATGAAACCTTGTCCTAGCCATATTAGTCAGTTTCCAGCTAAGTCTTCTTTCACATCTCTTATTAGTATTTCTAGAAAGGTTGAAATTGTAATCTAGTTTACACAAATAAATATCTAAATTATTGCATATTTATTTACTAATTTTACTACTCAGAACCTTTAACTAAATTAGAAATAATACACCAATATGCCCATAATTATTAAATCATTTGGTGAACTTGACTTGCTTGTTTGTGCATAAAAACCCTAAAAACCATAAGGTAAATTTCCTACTAATTTTTTCTATAATTTTTTGATTCTTTTCCTACATAATAAAATAAAAAATTAGCATTAAATTTTAAAATTTCATGGTAATTTTAAAATAAATTTTCTTTCAAAACCTTAGTTGCTCATACTAGGTCATAGTATTTTCTCAATAATTTTCTGAATTTTTATTTGCATATTTAAATAAAAAAATCACTATAAATTTCAAAATTTAATAGTAATTTAAAAAAATATTTATTCTTCAAAACCCTAGTTTCACATACTAGGTCATATTCAACCAAGCATTTTACAATACTTTTCTAAAATTTTTATTTACATATTTAAATCAAAAAATCACTTTAAATTTCAAAATTTAATAGTAATTTTTGAAAATATTTTTTCTTCAGAAACCTATTTGCACATACTAGGTCCTATTCAATCAAGAATTTTCCAATAATCTTTTGAATTTTTAGTTACATATTTAAATTAAAAATCCAATTTAATTTTTAAAATTCCATAGTATTTTTTAAAAATATCAATTTTCAAACCCTAGTTTCATACACTAGGTCCCAATGCTTCTTGAGGTATCACCTTACATTCTAAAATTAGATTTAAAAAATGGATCTCACTTATTTACAAATTTTTCTTACATTTCTTACAAATAATAAAGATACAATACTTGGTTCTATTATGTACATGAATGATGAAGTCTATCATATGTTAGTATAAAGCTTCATTCTTTGCATTTCATGCTTATTTTTCATTATATGGGATGATGTTAAGAAATTTATTATCGAACATGTTAAGATATATTTTGCATCATCTCCATTGGAGCCTTTATTCCATACTGAGTCATGGTGCATGGTCCATTTTAACCTTCCCCATGTCACTACCCATTAATAGAGAGCCTAGTTGACACCCTTTGTCCTACAACCTTGAATTATCAATTATCTTCTCTCTCCTCTCGTAGCTACTACTAGACCTATACATAGTAGATAATGTAATTATAATTATTACTTGATGTGCCATAATGCCTACTTAACCTAGTTAGGATCCCTTCTACCACCTATTCTTTCCCATCCCAGGCCCAACCCACCCACATAGGTAGATCCACACAAGGCATATGATATTTTTGATTAGTTGAAAAACACACTAGCTTAGATTTTCATGTTAGAATTACTTTAGAAAGCTAATGTGTCCAAGGACATTCTCTATCAAGAACTCACTTAGACTTCTACGCCCATTGATCTAGATCCTTATTATTTTGCATTAGTGGTTAACACACTAAAAACTATTGAAGATGCTATCATTTTTGATCATGATGACATGCCATCTCAGACAATAATTGATTAAAACTTACTACTATTAATACAAGTTCAAATCAAAACTAGCACAATTAAGAGAGTTCTAGTTGGTAGCGGTTTTAGACTTAATATATGCATCATTACATTCTTATATACCATGGGCATGGACATGGCATCCATGAAAAAATCATATAAGAACATTCACGGATTTAATGATATACCATGATAGACATTGGGAACCATAACTTTGGATAATTTGGTAGGACCCAAAACCCTCTCTACACAATTCTAGGTTATGACAAGTCCTCTTCATTATGATCTTTTACTCAAACGACCCTAGATACACATTATGGGGGTAGTTCCTTATACTCTTAATTGATGTGTTGAGGTTATCCATGAAGGATACCTATACATATGTCAAGTAGATAACCATCCATTCAGATATTGTTGAACTACAAAGTCATCTTTGACTATTTCATCAAATGGGACACCTCATATCATAGTTTAACCACCACCTCATTGTATTTCTCTTGATTAAATACATACATATGAGGTTGGAGAGAATATCAATCCACTCACTCCTCTATTTATAGTTGTGCCCTCAGCTCTAGATATTTAGCCAATCACAATATCTTTAATCATTCCAACTACTACACCAGTCACAATTTCTATGCCAATTATAGTTATGCATTTAGCAATAGTAGTTCTAACAATACTAGTTGATTCTACAAATATATTTACTCCATTAGTTACAAACACCGTAATAGCACTATTATCTTTTACTACTATAATTGATGAGACTCCCATATCACAGTTACCCCTTGTGGTAAATTCTAAGTTACCATATGTACATGATGTTGATAAAGATTCTCAAGCTTCTCTAGATGATGATATGAAAAACATACTCATAGATGACTATTTGTGTGTGTTTCACTTTACACCAATTATCCCAAGATAGTACTGAGATGAATCCAAAGATCTCATTATACATCCTACATCACTCTTGACATCTCACACTACACTCTTAGGATAAACTCCACATTCATGACCATAAATAGATCACTTGGCACATACAGTTCACATGGTTACCTCTATGGATATAGATCTAGTCATTTATATTTAGACAAGAAACACACAACATCCACTACAAATTATGTTATAGATGTTTCTTGATCATGGATTAATCACATTACCTATAGTATGACACAAATCTATTAGCAGATTATCATAATAGGATGGTTGCCTATTTTGTCTTTTTCAAAGGATCATAGGCCATGATATAAACTCATGTATAGATTTACAATAGAGATTGGATAAAATATGGGTTCAATATATTATTCAAATTACATCACCACCATCACTAGGTTCTCCACTTCCATTGAATAAATCTACTACTAGAGCTAAATGTCCTAGAGAAGAATCAACATCTCCACCACTAGAGCAACCTTCGATATGTTTTTGATAGGATGACACCATGTACACAACTTCTATAACATATGATGATAATTATGATGATGATCTTTGAGGCATTTGATGATGGTCATGATCCCTTCTTCCATCTCCCTCCCTAGCAAGCTCCATCCTTGGACCCTTTACCCCCTCCAACCTAGTCTTTTATGTCATCATGTACATATTGCTTTATTCATATGCTTGTATATAGTTTTTTTTCAATGTTTGTATATAGATTCTCTTAATATTATTGTACATAGTATTCATGTGATTGATTGTACATAGTTCATAAAAAATTAAAAATACTAAAAATAATACAACATTTAAAAATATAAAAACATTCAAATATTTCAAAATATAAAAGCATGCAAAAAATTCAAAAACACCACAAATATTTTTATTGTATGCATCATCCATGCTTTAGGGTATGTGAATGGAGATGGGGGAATTTTTTTTGGACATACCTTATAACACTTACATATTATGACATAATGCATATGCATAATTTTTATAACACATACATTTTATGGGTCTTTATTATCATGACATAACATGTACATGTTATAACAATAACATGTATGCATTATTAAAACAAATAGGAATTTGTATGCCTTATAGGAATGCATATGTGTTATAGGAACACATACACATTCTTATATGTTTTAATAATGCGTACATGTTATTAAAACTATAAAACTAAAAAAAAAACCCTCATCCCAATCCATTCACATTTTCCTCATTCCCATTCGTATTTTGGCTCTAAATTCACATTTTGGTCTACAAGATTCATGTTTTACCCTTCATTCACTAGATAAACGATGCCATAATGAAGAAGAGTATGGTTTTTGTAGATTAAATCAATTTTTTTTTTTTTTTTTTTTTTTAATAATAGGTCAGCATGCTCCATGTAACCCTCCACCTAATCCTTTGCCTAACCTTCTAACCAACCCTCCTAACCCTCCACCTAACCGTCCTATAGTTTTCCTAGATCCCCCATGTAGCTAGGAGGAATTAGTTGCTCACATAATGGAGAATAAAATTAAAATTAAGAAAATAATTATGAGAATGAGGGACCCTACTTCCACAAATGCCCACTGCACCTATTTGGCTAATAACCTAGAGTTGGTATTAGGTCAAGTTGACTTGATAATGAGTCAAATTGATACATGGAGGTCATATAGGGATAGTTGTAGGGCTTACTATGCTGATAAATTGTTAACATCTGAGGTGAAGAATAAAAATATAACAAAAGATTAAATTTGTGCCTTATTTATTGACCCAACCATAAATGCCCCATTTTTCATAACCAAACATTTTCCAATCCACCAATGCCAACACGATTTGATTAAAGCCAATTTTTAGGAGCGATAGTGGATGGTGTTTGACTATCCCCCTTCTAATAACCATGAGGTCCCTTTCTAATTTTTGAGAAAACTCTATTGTGAGTTTTTCCTCAATCAAATTCCAAACTACTTTGACTATGGTGAGTTTTAGGGCTAAGGGAAAGGCTCTGTACAAGATTGACTAGGTGCATGTCATATACCTAATCAACCTACAATGATCCCTAGCCCAAAGCTACTTCATCTAAATATTCCCTCTGTAGTGATAGAGGTTGAGGAGATAGACACATGTTATGCCTTAGTGCATTTATTGATACACTCATTCATCATATGAGTAGACTTTCAGAGATAGATACTTGACATACTCCAGCTAGTGGTCATACCTACCCCACCAATGTAGATGTTGTGGTTCTATATGCACTAGACCTTCAGATGATCATGGTGGTGTTTTAAGGGGATTATAGGATGTGGTCTTGACTTATGAGTTATTGGCACACATATTTTTTTCAGATACATTAGGAGTCTCTACAAACATGTAGGTATCTTTTATATAGATTTAATGTTAAATGTTTAAGTTATATTTACAATTTAAAAAGGTAATAACTAATTTACACATTTAAATTTAATAATATATATGTATTTTTTTGTGTTCTAAGAGGAGACGTTGCCTTTGACATCATGAATAGGTAGTGGGCCAACCTAGGCTACTACATCTATCCATGTCAGTATGACACCATATACATTTATAGAGGTAAAATTTCGAGCGAATCTTATATACTCTAGTTTTAAATTCATATACCTTAATTTCATCCTTTGTATATTTTGTGTAATAATTTATATAAAATACCTAATATATTTTTATTAGAATTTTTATTATTTGATGTATTAACATGGATTGGTGTAACTTGTTAGAAACTCATCCTCAATCTCAACTATGTTTTCAATAACCAAAATAATGAGTTAAACATTTGTTTTATTTCCCATTATATATAGTTTCCATATAGGGTCAATCCTAATTAGTAGGATTGGATGTACACACATATATATATATATATAATTCATTTGATAAAAGTTATTTGGTATAATATATTTCTATTAATTTTCCAATTGATCCTAACATGTCTTCATAAATATGCACACCACTCATTTATTTTAAATACTAGCCTCATATCTAGGCACTTGATTCATTTTTATCCTAATCACATATAGTGATTCAATCTCTATGATCAATATCCAAAATGGTCATAGTTAGAAATTCAATTCCCATCTTGATTTTATCTAAGCATAATAATTTCATCTGTATGGAGTTATAAATTTAGATGGCATAGCCACTTGATCCCATTATACCTGGTCAATTCCATTAGTTTGTTGTGAGAGTGTCCATTAGATACCATTAGTTTATTGGGAGATCATCAGTTGTAAACTATAGCCTACATGTATATGGCATAGGCCTTACAACCATAGATAAATAGGGAACCTCAACCCCATATAGATAGATGGAGTTGAGCGGTTTGTTACCACCACCTACTTAGGGGGCCAAAATAACTACTATATCTATTTGGGGGAGAGGTTATATATATATATCCATTGATGCAAAGCTATATCAACTTCTATACCAAACTCTGCCTATATCCCTTCCTTTCAAGCTTCTCCTTTATCCATTCATAACTCATTCCCTTAGTCCTTTAGGTAATAAAATAACAATGATAATATTAATAAAATAAATTCTTCTATCTTCATATCACTATATCTGTCTACATCATTGATCATGTCACTAACTCAAACTATCTTTCCACTTACCCCTCACATACCCTTTTCTAGCTTTACCTTCTACTACCCCTCTTTTGGGTAAAGCTCTTTATTGGGAGCATTTGATAGATCTTCACTAGAAAATAATTACATATTTAAGGAAAATTATACTCCCACATTAACCCTTTGATACAACTCTCAAAGAAAATTATACTTCTTTCTTTAGGCCTCTCACTAATTTGCCCTTCATTTGTGTGAACTTCCTTAGTATTAAACATGTACAAACTTTATATATAATATATTGACCTTTATAGATACCCATTTGGATCTTTCATCTAAATCAATTATTTATTGACCCATTCTTTGGACAAATTCTCCTATTTTTATATCACTCATTCTCCCTTAACCCTTCCCTAGGCTTAACACTAGATCATAGCCTCTTTTACATAATTTTCCATGCCTAAAAATCCTAAAACCATGTCCATTAGTGAGATTACATAAAATAATGTAAGATTACAATTTTTTTTAATTTTTCAATGGTCATATCTCATTTTATACACTAAACCCTAAAATTAGGGTTTATAGGCGATTACCATGTATAAAACCCTAAAATCAAGGTTTATAGGCCATTACCAAGGCCGAGAGCACACTAAAGGGGAAAGTTTTTGTCTTAGTGGGTTTCAAAACTCCAATAAAATTTCATTGGGTTTAGATGACAAGTTCTAAAAGCCCACAATTAATTGCAAACTTAAAACTCTCAGTTTATAACCTTGCCTATGCACATAAGAAAATAGGGTAGAGGGTTACTTTGCCTTTAATTCAACTCCAAATATATTACAAACATAATATGTGATTATATAAACTTCCATTTACTATCTTATACCTGTTACAATCTCAATGGAATCCCAAACTACTTTCAACATAATATAAATCAGTCCTTTGATTGTATGTTGCCCTTTAACAAACAGGGTACTCAGGGATTGTTTCCTCTTACAATGTCAAAACACTATAAAAATATATAAATATTATCTCCACCTTTATATTATCATTCAACATCCTTATTTAAAATCTTTAGAATCCATAACAAGTTACAAGACTAAACATAAGGCACATAATTTCTTAATTTATAAACTATATGTTTTCCAAGAATAAGGACTATGGACAAATAGGATTTTACCACTTCTTGACCAATTAGATTCATAAAAATATTATTCTCAACACTCTTATTCACATTCCTTATTTAAATTCCATAGAACTTTATACCAAAATAATAAAATGCTTGCACTATAGTTGAATCTTGGACTATATACACGACTAATTTTGTTAACAACTTATTTAAACAATGAATTGCCCAAGTTTTTAATTATTCGGTTTTTTATTCAACTGATGACTAGGGTAGACACTCCTCCATCATTATGAGTAAATATAAACTCAAGAATTTCTGATACAATGTCATCTGCATAAGCACTCACCAAGGTATGTATATTCACTTGTAATTTTGAATTGTAATTTAGTACTTTTATTTTGATAATTCTAATATATACTTTGGCAAATATAACTTATATGCAAGAATGTATTGTGTCTTTAGGGATATCATATGACATTTTATACTCTAATTCAGATGACTATTGTGACAACTCTTCATGTTTCTTCATCAACTGACATGCCTGTTTATGCAGCTAAACCTGGCATTGACCCAGTAGAGCATCAATGATAAATTAAGGAGGACTATGAGATTGTGGCAAGTGCATGTTTAAATTATTTTTTTATTATATTTTAAAACATGAGTTTATTAACTTGGTTTCATTTATACTTATTAAATTGATAATAATTGATTTATTTGAATAGGTTCAACTGTAAGTGAGTTATGAGAGTAGTACCCATATTCAAACCTTGGATCAATCTAAGGCATTCGAGATATCTCCATCTAAAAGCAAGACATCCCAAGGAGATTATTCTTCAAAGAAAGAAAAGAGAGGGATACTATTTGATGATTATGATGTTGTATATGATGTACTTTTTTGTATGCCTATATGGCAATGCACACATTTTTAGCATTGTACATGTGTATATGATGTATTCACCTGACATTAGATACTATGTTGTTAGACATGATGTAATTTTTTATATGCCTATATGGAAATGCATGTATTATTGACATTATATGCCTATATATGGAATTATTACATGACATTCTTATTTTGTACATGAATATTTAAGAAAATTAATGAAGTAAATCTTATTTGAATCACTTGTGTTTAGAGTATTATAAATGATTGGTTTTGAAGTATTCTTAAGGATTAAAAATGTTATGAGATTGAGAATAACTTGTTAGGATATTTGAAAATCAGACCCTTATAATAAATTAAGACCCAACTAATATTCACTTGATATGGTTTTTTATGTTATGGTTTGTTAGGATAATGTTGTAAATCAAACATTCACTTGCTATGGTTTGATTTGAATCTTCTTTCATAAGTTAGCTCCTATTTTTACTCTTTGTACTTAGTTTTGATTATAACACCTATTACTTATTCCTTGTACTCTTATTAGTACCTCCTTGATGGCATTGATCTATATCCATACATATTTACCTCATTTTATTCATGTCTCATTCATAAATTTCCTCTCAATTTCTTTCTAGTTTCTTCCTAGACACCTTATTTGGGTCTCAAGGACCAAATCTTGGTCTATGTTTCAAGATATAAATATGTTGTCACATATGGTCTTAGATGGTCCTAACATAACTAGTGTAACCCCATTCAAGTACTCAAATGATGTCATGCTCTCATTCTACACCTTATGGACACAATGCTCTGTCAAATCTATGTATAAGGGAGCAAGATTAAAAAGTTTCATTCAATTCCCATGGTTAAATCTCTTATAAATGCCTAAATATCACTAATATAGGGTTTTCCATGCCCTGTATATACTTCCTAAAGGACCAATTTGGCCTTCCCACTGATCTTATTTTGTTGAAAACATACTCATGACATCTTAAACATACCAATTTGACCTTTTCATTAAAGGCCCCAAGTCTTCCTTATACCTATTTTCCACTTTTACCCAAGTATGACTATAAGGCATACTAGGTGTAAATCATGTTCTTAAATATTATTTTTCCCCTTTGACCTTATTTCTCACTCTTGACCCTACTCTCAGACATATAATATTGATGTTTGGCCATATCTCCTCCCATAGACTTACCCCAACCTCCAAACCACCTTCAACACTTGAATTATGGAAGCCATACATTTAGTTATCATAAATGTCCTTGAATTATTTTAAATTTATATGTTGTATTCAAAGAGGTTTGTGGGTACAATTTTGGTGGATTGGCATAATTGACCTATCTTTTTGCTCCTCACCAAAAGTTTTGTCATAATATCCTCTACCTCCAACTAACAACTTTGACTCTAAAACTATTAGGTACAAATCCACCACTTTTAGAAAATATATATAGGTAAATTACATGTTTTACAAGAACCTTGACACCCACTTCCACTTAAAAGTAGATTTTCACTACTATTTCAGAGCACGAAAACACTAACAACAAATATTGTCAAAGTTGAAGCTATGGTCCAAGAACTCAATTTTTGGTGATTGTTGGTTGAAAAATGGCACTAAAAACACATTTTAAATGGTGAATAATGTATATGACCATGTTATTCACCTCCCATCTAGCCTGAAAGATAAACCCACCACCCATTCTAGGCTCAAGAATGCCCTTCCTAATACAAGAAAGAGGCTGATTTTTAGCCTACCTTTAGACATGCATAAAACCAAAACTATAAGTCATATGGAGGAACCATAAGATCCATAATGTGCATGGTAAATTCCTTTAATTTAATACCAATATATATTTTGAATCACCTCTAAGATAAATTTGTGCTAGAAGTTGCAGTAAAGGGTCCTAAAATGCAAATTTTTGGTAGTGAAGAGGCAACTTCTTGACCTCCAACTAGAAAATTTGCCTCCAAGATTGGTAGGTGAAAATCCACCAATTTTAAAACACATATATATATGCAAATTACATGTGTTATAATAACCTTGACATCTAATTCCACCAACAAGTGAATTTTCACTATTGTTTTAGAGCACAAAAACACTGACAATAAATGTTGTCAAAGTTGAAGCTATGGTCTGATAACTCAATTTTTAGTGCTTTTTGGCTGAAAAATGGCACTACCAACAACTATAAAAGGGTGAATAATTTCTAATACTAGGTTCTTAACCTACCATCTGGCTTAGACAACAAACCCACCACCCATTATGGGCTCAAGAATACCCTTTCCAATACAAGAAAGAGGTTGCTTTTTAACCTAACTTCAGACATACATAAAACCAAAATTTTAAGATATATGCAATAATAATAAGATCCCTTGTGTTCATGATAAATTACTTTAATTTCACCCTAAATATATTCTAAATAACCTCTAAGATCAATCCATGATAGAAGTTGCAGTAAAGGGTCCTAAAATGCAAATTTTTGGCAGTGAAGAGACAACTTCTTGACCTCCAACTAGCAAATTTGCCTCTGGCAATGGTAGGTGAAAATAGACCACTTTGAGAAAATATATATAGGCAACTTACACATGTTAAAATAACCTTGATAGCCACTTCCACTTGCAATTTAATTTTCACTACTGTTCCAGAGCATGGAAAGACTAACAATAAATGTTGTCAAAGTTGAAGCTATGGTCTGAGATATAAAATTTTGGTGCTTCTTGGCTGAAAAATAGAATTTACAACATGTGTAAATGGGTGAATAACATCTATGACCAGGTTTTTGATCTCCCAGCTAGCCTAGATGACAAACCCACCAACCATTTTGAGCTCAAGAACACCCTTCCCAATACAAGAAAGAGGTTGATTTTTAACCTAACTTCAGACATGCATAGAACCAAAACTGCAAGTCATATGGAGGAATCATAAGATCCATCATGTGCATGGTAAATTCCATAAATTTCACTTAAAATCTACTTGAATCACCTATAAGATCAATCCATCCTATAATTTGTAGTAAAGGGTTCTAGAATGCATTTTTTTTGTAGTGAAGAGACAACTTCTTGACCTCCAACTAGCAACTTTGCCTCTAAAATTGGTAGGTACAAATCCACCACTTTGAACACATCTATATAGGTAAATTACATGTGTTCCAAGAACCTTGACACCCACTTCCACCCACAAGTGAATTTTCACTACTGTTCTAGAGCATAGAAACATTGACAACAAATGTGGTTGGAAGGATATAAGGATAAGTAAACTTGTCATGAGAAATTGTTTAGGAGTGTAGAAATGCCACACACTTTTACTAAGATTATCTTAGATTCAAGGATATGAAATTATTTACTAACAGTCCCAACCACATAAAGGTGGAATCTTATTTGGCACCATTAAGCTACAAAAAAATGTTAGTAAGTGATTAAAGATGAAATTTATGCATGTACTACCTACAAAATTAAAAAAAAATTGGCAAAATTGATTACATCTACATTTTACAAGTCAACATACCAGCAAATTTCAATATAATGAACCATTTATATTTAATCTAATCTTGATAGTATCAAGAATAGCTTCATGGTCTGACTCATGAACTTTCCATAGATTCTTATTTCTTGGCCTCCCATGATATTTTTGTAATTAAATATTCATTGAAAGAACCAAATTTGAATAGTGTATAATATTCTTGTGAGTTTCAAAGTCTTTAAACAACCATACATTTGAATTTTTTATAGGATATTATCGAAGCTAATTTCTAGTGACTACCATAGACCTAGTGGGATAATTAATGTTTTCTCCATATACAACTAGGCAAGTCAATTTTTTATTTCCATCTACATATCAACATAAGTAGTAATTTTTTCCCTCTTCATTTTCCTCATCTGCAATAATTATGAAAACATGGCTTGCATTAATAAAAAATAATTTTTAATGACATTATGAAGATAAATTATGAGAATAAATAATACATAAAGATTAATATTCTACTTGGCTTATCTAGATCAGATATATGGTCAAAGTCATGTGATGATGTCATGTTAGTAAGTTGTAATGCTAATGGAACCTAATATGTGTTGATTGGAATTAGAGGTTTGTAACTCCAACCATCCACCCACTCTTATGACTGACACTCATTCCAAAAAAATTCCATGCATGTAGAAAAAACATGCCAAATGTCGTGTATGAATAGTCCAAGAATTTGAATTTGAACTACGAAATGAGTGGAGCTCACTCGAACCTATTAGAGTCAAACAATCCTCATAGTTTTCCAAGTCTTTTTCTTCCATTAACCAAAAATGTCTATGAATAGTAAAATTTACTTGAGCACCATGAAATATGTTTTCATGACACCAGTTAACCATAGTTTTTGCATCAATAAAATTAGAAACATTGTCATATTTTAACTCCTCCCTTGCAATGGCTCTTTTTATACATACTCTAGCACCATTATGCTTCCCTTTTTCATGGCCAGCTTCTATGAAACTCTAAATATGTTATACACCAATGGTAATGTACATCCTATTCAACAAATAAAACATTTGTGCATTCTTGAATTACAATGTGCAATTTTCTGACCAAATGTAATGCCATTTGAAATTAATGTTCCTCTGAGTCAACTATCTATATAAGTTATCAAAACAACATTGTACATACTTTATACAATGTGATTAGTTATCAATGATATAGAAATGGTACTCCCTTAATATTTTTTGATCTTCCTCTATACTATTAGGTGCCTGCATGAATGATATATGAATGAATATTGTAATTTGTGTTGAGTTGTAATAATACAATTAAACTTCCATTTGTGGATTGAATGTGTAATTTTTTGCAAAGTCAACTATTGAAATAATAGAATCAAGTGGGAGTGTGTCCTTGATTAGCTTGAAATGTTCATCCAACCATTTATCCCTATGTGTGTGCCTTGCATACTCATAAATAATTTTCTCCATGAATTCAACCATAAAACCTAAAACATGTATCTCTTTCATAACAAGCTCACACCTTTTAGATTCTTTGCCATATTTTAATTGATAAGTCATATATTTGTATTTTCTCAAACCAAATAATTTTTGTCCAATTTCTCTTGTAAACTCCTCATGGATATACTTTTTCAGTTTTTGCAATCCATTGCAAATGTTGTAATTTCCATCCAAACATACTTTCTTATATGATTTGTTTTTACATAAAAAGGTCTGGCCATCTCAAAAAGTCTTTGACTAATAGTAATTTGTGGATGTTTTTCTAAAAACTTAGAGTAAAATTGTGCTTGAATCATATCCAATAAATGTTTTGGATGTGGTTAACGATTATGAGAACCAACTCTTATTTTCACTACATATCTTGCATTAGGCAAAACTCTTATATTATCTTTCCAAAATTATGTAATTAACTCTTTCAAAGCATTGGCTATAGCCTTCTCCTTTCATGGAGTCTACCAGAGAATGACTAGAGATCTTTCATCTTGAAATTACTTTCATTAATGTTTTTATATTTATATCAAGTTTTTGACTTATTTTTGAAATCAATCACTTTTCCCTATTTTACCACTTACTGCATAAGTTGTCATTATACATCGAGTAGTATTACAATCTTTGTTGCATGATTTTGGGCCTATAATATGATATGCATCATGTAGGTTTTCAATAATTTCATATTTTTCATCATTTTCATTATCCATGTTAGATGTTCTTAGTCATAATGTGTATATTATAGGTCTCATATTAAGCAATTTCATCAATGAAATAAATAACTGACATCTTTGACTATCATACTCCAATTTATGAAAGAAATAATCCCAAATTTCTTGAGCCAATCTTATTGAATGGTGGTCAGATATTTTGTTATGAATTTGTTTCAAAGTACTTTATTCAAATTCAATTAAGTACTTATATTTTCTATGCACAATTATTTGAGGTGTTGTTATTGGTGGAATCTGTTCAGAGGGTGTTTCAAAATCATTATATGTTTTCATGAAATTTTCTTCAAATGTGTTTATTTCTTCATTATGTGTTTCCATGAAATTTTATTAATTTTTAATTTCATCATTATTTGATTCCATTAAAATTTATTCAATGTTTATAAGTGAAGTATCATTCATAGGATCTTCATCAACATAATAAAAAAAATTAAACTTTAAATGTAAATTCTCAATATTATCTAATTTTCTATTCTCAATTTCATCATAATTCAATTAATTATTGTGAATTTCTTCATAATTAAATTCATATTATAAATTTCATCATTATTTAATTGATTATTATCAATTGCATCATTATATAAGGCATTTGGCTCATCAGGGGTAGTGTTTGTACCATGTATGAAACACATTTCTTGTATTTGTACCTTGTTTATTTTATCTCAACTCTTCTAATTACTCTAATGTTTTGTTCTTCAACTTATTCCTTCTCCATAAATATGAAATATATCCCATTTCCACAAAATAAACTATGAAAGTACTTCAAATGTGGGTTCCAAAAAAATAGCAACCAAGAAAGTACATAGAGTACACAAAGTATGTAGGAATGTCTGTGGGGACAACAATCTCGTTTACTGATATAAATAGATGTTGAAAATCATGTTTTTGTTTTTATTTCAAGGAACACTTATGCATTATATGAACAACTACACATTTATATAACATGTACGTGTTCCTTTAAGTATAGGCGTTACTATACAAACAAGCAAAAAAGCTCATATTCAACTATATTTTCCATTATAATACTACAATATGATGTAATAACACTAAAAAAAAAACTATAATATTATCCATAAATCCATAATAATATGCAATAAGACTATAAAATGTTACAATAATGCTATCATATCATGTAGTAAGGCTCAATATGATGTAATAAGACTATCATATGATGCAATAAGACTATCATGTGATGTAATAAGACTATCATGTGATGCAATAATACTATCATACATAATAAATATACAATATGATGAATTTAGGATATAATATGATTCCATTAGGCTATCATATGATGTAATAAGGCTCAATATGATGTAATTAGGTTATCATATGATGCATAAATATCCAATACATGATGCAATAAGATTCTTGATAAGACCATGAAGAAATAAGACTAATGAATGATGTAATTAGGCTTAATATCTAATACAAAATGAGTTAATTTTGTCTAAAATCCCATCATAGGTCCTTAAAAAACTAGGTGAATAACAAACTCACAAATTATCAATAATCACATTCATGAATTTATGCATTTGTGATGAAAGAAAAGAACTTAGGGGTTATGTTTTTTTTATAAAATTAGGATTTAGGGTTAGGGGTTCAGTTTAATAAGTTTGTACATGTGTATATGTCATAAAATTAGGGTTTAGGGGAACTACATACATGTTCAAGTGATAAAATTAGGGTTTATGATCAACATGTCACAAAATGTGGCTTAATTTAGCCCTTTAAATCCCATTGTAGAATCTAATTAAGGTTTAATGGTTTGAAATTGAACAAATTTTCATTTGAATATGCATTTTTTATTAAATTAATATTAGTTAAGTCATACATGTTTCATCTAGATTATACAATTGATTAGGCCATAAATTTGGTTTAAGGGCTCAATTTTTCCCAAATCATGTCCCTAATTGAACCAATCAACTAATTGGTTCAATTCATGATAGATAGAATTATACTTAATTTTGACCCAAATCATATATATCATGATCTTATAGTTATGTCAAGAAAGGGTTCAAATTTCCCTCCCATGCCTCCTCAATTTAATTATCCCTATAATTGAACCTTGTTGTGCCATGTGTGTACCTCATACACCCAAACTTGTGTTAAAGCTATTAGATATGCATCAAGTCCTAGAATTTTTATAGTTGATAATGTCCTGGTAGGGCAAATCAATTACATATCACCATGTGTACTTCATACGTGCTCAAAATCATCAACACTGTTAGAGGTATCAAGTCTTAGAAGCTTTAAAGAGCTAGATATTAGATCCCTATGAAGTTCAATCCAATTATATATGTATGTAAGTGTGTATGTTGTACACACATATATTTGTGTTAGAGATCTAAATATCACTTATCCTAGAAACATTATATTTGTCTAAGCCTTAAGATGCCTAATCCAATCAAAGATTTCAACATACATGTGTATGTCTAGTACACCTGGATAAGTGTTAGAGTTGTTAGATATGCACATATTTGATACTTAGACATGTTCCATCACTGAGCCAACCAATCCAACTAAAGAATATTCAAAAATTTATGAATACATGTACATAGAAGCCAATAATGTTTAAAGATTGACATCGATCTAATAAACTCATGTCTAATAAATAATTCACATGTATGTGGTGTGAGCCTCTAACTTACCATTATTGTATGAAAATTTTCATATATATCCCTTTAAGGTCCCATCCAAATTTAAATCAAGCACTGAACATTATCAATTTTATACATGTATACATATTCAAACTATTTATATCCCTTTGTCTTGAATTACCTCTAGAGATCCCAAAACTTACATTCATATTAAGTCCTACACATAGGAGAGAACATAATTTAGTAATGGACGAGACTCAACCTAAAATCCCAAGATATAGAAAGAATTCTAAGACACATACTACTTTATTGTAATCAAAATCATAAGGTTTAAGCTCTTTACAATGAAATATTCAAATAAGATGATTGAAGATATATGTATAAAATATATATAATCTTGAAACCTTTGGCGAGAGGTTACATACTGGTATTCAATTCTAATCAACCATATATATGAGGTGAGAAATTCATCACTCACATGAACAATTATTGGGTCTTTCTACTCAACATCATCCTTGAGGGGAAGTAAGTCTCAGATTTAGGGGACATTATCACAGGTTTAATGTATCTTGAATAAGTTCAATAGAGTTTGAGCTAGGATAACTTATGCATATGACATACTAGATCAATGATAGATATATTCCATCTATTAATGGTTTTGAAAAAATTCCCTAGTTTAAATATATATTTTATAAGCTATACATTCATCAATAGGCATGTCACCTTAAAACAACATCAAGTAATAAATTACCACATCATCACTAATGGATACATGTGACCATTTTAAATTTATTGAGATCAAAACCAAGTCTTATAAAAAATTAAATGTGTACCTAACTAGATCAAAATATTTAAGAATTTAAAATGTAAATACATTTTAGGTTCATCATCCTACTTTCTTATCTTACCATCCCAATTACATAGTAAGGTATAAAACTCTATGGTATTGATAAGCATCAAGTGTTGTCTAGCTTGTTTTTTAAGTTGAAATTGTTGCATCCATGATATGGCTAGGATTACTCCCATGTCAAAGACACACTCTTCATATGACATGGGAATAGATGGAGTTATTGATGGTTTTCCCATGTGTGATAGAGGGATAGATGAAGGATGTGCACAGAATGGGAAGGATTAACCATATTTTCACAAGAGATCTTAATTTTAGGAAAAATTTGAATAATGTATTTAAATATATTATGGGAATCAAGTGAATAATTTTAATAATATAGGAATCTTGTTAGACATTAAATTGGGACCTAAAAATGCACCTATTGAATTAGATGCACTGACCTTGGAGGAAAATTAAGTGACTTTATTCAACACAATTTAGGAATATTTTTTGGACAATCCAAGGCATGTTTCATATGTATTAGGATCCATTAGATATAATTATTGAAATAGATATCAAAGATATTCACTACTATACCAAGGGCTTAATTCATTTTTCTTCTTACACAAGATTATCTATACAACATAATCCAATTCAACAAGTTTACCAATTAAACAAATTAGTTTAAAATTTATAAATAAAGGGGTCTGGTCAAATATATCAAAGAAAGATCAAAAGGGTAAGATATGATTTTATGTAAGTAGGATAATATCAATAAGAAACACAAAATTTAAGGACAAGTAGGATTTTAGGCAAGTAAGGTGGTAAGGTATATCCTTGCCCTACTAGGGGAAATATCTCAATATCTACACACATGTTTCAATTATGAAATAAGGCTTTTATTAACATGTGTTATATTGACAAAACATATTAGTGTATATATTTATATATTAAAGTTCACCAAAAGTTGAACATGTAATATCTAATACTTGTTCAACGTTTATTCTATAAAATAAAAAGTAACCCATCACATCTTGACAAGTAAGAGTCAAGTATTGATACTCTAATGCACAATGATTGGTACACTAAAGGTTAAGTTTTGATCATAGGTTTATAAAATGTATTTTATGACTCTTGTAGTAAAATTAGCTATATTATCAAATGTATAATGTGTTAGACCTTGAAACCTTAGTTATAAGTAGTTAAGATGACATATTGAAATGGGTAAATATTTGAAGTCTAATACAAGGTTATGTCAACTTAATTCACTATCCAGAGCTAACGGGACCTTTCCCCTATAAGAAAAATAAAATTTAACATTTCTCGTATAAGGATGCATGGCTAATGGGACCTTTCCCCCATAACAAACACAATTTTTTTTCATTTTATGTGTAAAAAATGTGTATGCATTATTTATTTTTTTATATAATATGTATGCATTAATTAAATTTTAATTTAAAACTAAGACTTTAGGGTCAAAAATGGCTTGTATTTTTGAGCCAAAGGCTTGGGACTATGTATCAACAGTTGAGACCAAGAGTTTTAGCAAAAACCAACAAATTTCAACTTCAATTGTCAAATACACTATGGATTTCAACATCAAAATTGGAAAAATTATTACCATTATGACAAGCACACTGTCCTCATTCTAAATGTATGATTTGTATAATATTTGGGATATTTTAAGGGTTTAAATTATATTTATTTTTAAGAACACCTTTTGAAGGCCTCTACAATCCTCATCCATACATGTTTATTCATGTTTATCTAATTTTCATTTCATTGATCCAAATGTAAACCAGATTATATGGTAACAAACTAGGCCTAATTCTACACACATTCAAAAAATAATATTTTTCATTTTTTTTGAGATTGTTAGAGTGGGTCACATGGACGACTATCCATTTTTTTGTTAGTTTTAAGGATATACTTAATTTCAAAATTAATAAAAAAAATATTTAGCAAAAAAATATAAAAAAGTTTTTAACACACTAGAAGAAATAATATAAATATTCACCAAAGGGTTTCTAACAATATTAAATGATTCTAAAAAAATAGTGGGTCACACAGAATGGTATAATTTAATTTTTTTTTAAAAAATAGGAGGTCCTATTCAAATTTTATATGTTTGACCTATTTATACTTAACTATATTTCAAAAAAAATTATTTTTTAGAAACTAGACTCAAAATTCTACAATTCATGTTTTTATACCATCTTCAAATTTTGAGTGTAACCATATATAATCATCTACAGAAGTTCACATTTATAAAATTTTAGAAAAATCATGTCTATGGGTAGGCCCTTTTTGGTCCCCAAAGTTGGTGCACTTACCCTTTACATTTATACTATCATTCTAGACTTACATTTGATGTTTTATGCTATTGTTTGTCAATTTATCTACATTACAATGCTTAACTTGATCTTTTTTGAGTGTGTGCAGTGACATCTAGCTCTTTAATTGCTTCACTCTACCCATTTAGGGGGCATCCTATTTTTGCATTGAGATATGCATTGATATGCATACCCACTGGGGGTATCTTCTACATGACTACACCATCCAGGTTATATCATTCCTACACCACACACTCTAGTTATCATGTTGATGTACATTAGTTACTAGCTTACATAGATTACTAAATTAACATCTCACTAGTATATATCACTTGTTTATTTCTTATCATATAGATAGTATTTTACTAACATGTCTTGCATACTTCCCCTGTTGCTTTGATTAGTTAGATGTGATTGTATTTCTAGTTATTACATGGTTTCCTTTCTTGCTTTGCATAACTAGATATGATTGCATTTCTCAATTCCTATTTGTCTCTTGTATGTGCCTTAGGACATTTATAAATGTCCTTTGCTTCTATGTCTTGTTTTTTCTTTAGGATATTTGCCAATGTCCTTTACCTATACTATTTTCTGTGATTGTGGCTTCCATACCAGCTTTGCTTATTTCAATTGTATGTGTATGTGGCATTTGAACATGCCTTGTATTCTTGCCTTATAGTATGAGTGACATGTGTCCATGTTACTTATTTGTGTGGCCCCTTGGCCACCCTTGTATTCTTCTTTCTTCTTTCCTTGTGTGCTTATTTCTTGTTTGTTTCTCATTATTTGCAATGCCATGATCCACATCATGCATTTATCTTGCTTTGTTGGATGACATGATGGACATCATGCTCCATCCCTCTAACTAAAAACTAAAAACTAACCAAAATTTAATTTCCTATTTAGTACATTATACATGTTATTACATCTTTCTATACATCTAGACATACCCATGTTGATCTAACAATCTCTCAATACAAATCATGTTATATCTTGGGATATTTTATTGATTTTCATTATTATACCATGTTTCTTTATAACATAACACACTTGTAGGGATATTTATTTTGAGGGTATTCATTATAAGGTCTTTATTACTACCTTCAAAAGAGGGGACAATAAATATGGGTTTTATCACAGAGATCAGAACTCCTAACGGTCAAAAAAGTAGTTTTTAGCACATTCAGAACAATAACTAGACATCAAAATAGTCAAAATAGACCAGATAAAGAGTGATAATATCATAATAGTACTATATTTGGTCCAGGACAATAGTTCCTAACTTGGACTATATAATTGGTACCACTAGTTTCCACTTTTGATGTTCTTATCTTAATAATAGAAAAACCAAACTTTATATAATTAGGCATAAAAGTAGGTTTAGCTACAATTTTGCACAACTAGAATAGTTTAGAATCAATAGTTTTTACTACACTTTCACTCAAAGAATCTAGATATAGGGGGAATCATGTGTGGCATGATGGATATCACTTATAGTTTTAGATACATTAGTTGATATGACTTCCAAATCAGAATCCATGTTTCAGACACTAGTGATTGGGGATAATGTGCATGGTGTATTTCTTTTCTTTTCTTTTTGAGTTAAAAAATACTTAGGCATTCTCAGTAGTTACATGATTTATTCTATCTATAGGTGGTTGGCATCATTTTGGAATTACTTTTATACAAGCCTAACTTCCACATTCTTGAGTTCTCAAGTTCCCAAGTGGATTTCATATAAGCCTAGTGCACTGGTGTTGAAGTGGCTTTCATACAAGCCTAATTTCTATCTTTTTTAGTGGCTAAGAGTTGCCTAACTTATATCATACATTTAGCTATCCATTCCAAAAATTTTATATCATATTGAATTCATGGGCTTCAATATCCATCTCTTACGACACACATTTCATACTAGTATCAGTTTATAACTTCACTTCATAGGGCAATGGTGGACTCAAAAGACTAGCTAGCCTTTGTATTTTTGAGCCACCTATTTATAGGGATTAGACACATAGTCCAAACATTTATCAACATGTGTTTTATCACCTAAATTCACTTAGTGGGTGATGATGGAGCCAAAGGGATAGCCTTTTCATTCTTGAGCCACTATCGAGGAATTGAGAACTCAACTCTATTCATGATATTACTCTTGGTAAGACATCATCCAACATTACTCAACATCACTGAACATCACAAAACGTTTTGTATTGGTCCATATACCTAGTGAGGTGTATTCATTCCTTTCTCTTTCTCTCTCTCTTACCTAGCTTTGTATGTTCTTATTTAAGATATAGTGTATCTAGTAAGAACTAATCTACTCTTTATTTTTTCTTATAGATTCATGCTTTATAATGTGTTTTCTCTATGCATACATAGCATCACATAAATTCATGAGCTTGATCTTTATAGGTAAGTTTAGTTACGCTTTCTATTTTTATTTTATCTTAGTATTTCATTTTACTACGTCACAAAAATAAAAGGGGGAAATGTAGTCATATAAATGCAAAAAATGGTAAATTGAGCATGGATAATGACACCCAACCCTTAGGTCCCTTTGGTTTTCTATCATAACCCTTATAGGCATCTTTTCACTAATTCTCAGTCATCCATAGCATTCCAAACTTGATTCCAACTAAGCTAAAGCCCTCTTTCCATGAAAAATCCATCCCCCTAGGTCCCATCTACTTAGGATAATAGTTCCACACTAGGACTATAGTGTTAGTGCCAATTTTATTCACTTTCAGTGCTCTTTTCTAATTCTATTTATAGCCTCAATGGTCAATTTATTTTGGTTATCCATCCTTCTCCTTGTCAGACTAATGTGAGCACATTCAACCCATAAATAATAGATCTCTATAAAATGCCATTCAAAGATCATTTGGAAAGGGTTGGCAATTATCACTAAGCAAGAAAGAATATAATAAAGACTACTCAATAAATATTCTCTATTCTTTGCATATATCCAAATAACACACTTAAAAACTTATTCATATCCTTACACCAATCCCTATCCTCCTCAAGTACATCTAATTTAGCATTCTACATCTTCATACACATAATTGCACAAATAACACAAAGTGGGATAACTACATATGGCTTGATCCCTCTTAGAAGTATTGGTATGTTGGTAGTATACCCAAACAAGGGGTGTGGATCCATGCATAGTGAATCTTACACATAATAACATAGGATTTGAAGAGAAAATCTGCTCTACAAGGAGCTCTATAGACTTTCAACTTTTGAAACTTCATGGATAGGGTCACACAGACTTGGTGAACAAAACCCAAAAAGTTTAGATCCTCAAGATAATAATGACAAAGGTGGACTATAGTGCTAGTGCCACTCCTATCCACTTTTGGTGCTCTTGTCCAATTATAAAATGAAATACTGGATCTCAATTTGTGACAGTGTCCTACATAGTGAATATTTGACTTTGTATTAGCCATATTAGTCAGTTTACAAATAAGTCTTATTTTCCATCTCTTATTACTATTTTTAGAAAGGTCAAAATTACAATCTAGTTTACACAAATTAGTAGCTTAATTGTTGCATATTTATTTACTACTTTTAATACTCATACCCTTTAACTAAATTAGGAATAATACACCAATATTCCCAAAATTTTTAAATTAGGATGAAAATTGGAAGAGTTCAATTGGCCATAGATTTTGGTATCCAAAATCCAAAAAAGTATGGATAACATGATCTCTTGTTGGTTGTAATCACTCTAGTACTAATTTTGTGTACCTCTTATCTACTTCACTCAATAGAGGTACCTAAAGGGGAAATTTGATATTAGATATTGACTTATATAACCAATTGAAAGCATATTATGTTAAACTCTTATATAAATCCTTTAAAAACATGGGTCCATCTTTATCCCAATGACTAAAATAACACACACACACACACACATTGTGTTAAATTCTTTGCAAGGTCTCCATGATGATCAAATAAATAAAGCATAGGCATGAAAAAATGTTTTTGGATAAGGATACTTATATAATTTTTATGTAATAAGTTTATCTTTAATATTAACATGATATTATAATAATTAAAAATTATGATTTTAAATTTTCTATTGAATGTCTCCTATAACATTCACCAGAGACATAATACGGCTAGTCGACATAGCTGTGGTTTTGAAAGGTGCACTTATGGGTTGTAGTTTACCATTTACTTGAAATAAAGGTTTGATGTCATGATTATCATTTCATTGTAAGGCAATATCATTACATAATATAGAAACATTGAATATAATATCATTAATATCACATGATGTTTACAAATAATATATTATATCATTTTGAATATCATGAATAATTGCATATAAAATTTTACTATTGAATGAATTTTTGGAAGGAGATAAATAAATATTATACTCATGTGCATGTAATTTTATTTAGAGAGAGAGTGGGGGAATAACAATTGTTTCTTATATAGAGAGAAGGAGAATCACATTCTACCTTTGTAACATTTACATCATTTATAAAATTGAAAAAAGAATCACATTTAACTTTTATAACAATTGCATTATCTAAGTAAATTCAATAAGAATCACATTCTACTTTTGTAACAATTATATTATCTAAATAAATTCAAGAAGAATCACGTTCAATTTTTGTAACATTTGCATCATATAGATAAAGCAAAGAAGAATGGCATTAAAATTTTGAAATATTTATATTATCTATAGAAATTAAATAAGAATTAAATTTGACTTTTTTAACATTTGTATCATCTATAAAAATTAAATGAGAAACTAATTTTGTGACATGCATCATCTAGAGAGAGAGTAAAGAAGAATGATCTTTTACTTTTTTAACATGTATATAGTCTATATAAAGTGAGTAAGGATTAATTTTGAATTTCAAAACATTTGTATCATCTAGATAATGAGTATTATCTATTCATGTAATAATAATGTTATCAAGACTTTGATTTATGCATTAGTTATTGTTATTATGCATGTTGTTTTTATAACATTGAATGTGATGAAGTGAAATACTAGACCTTAAGGACAATAAAGGTGTGTTTTCAAATAAATAATATTAAATTTGAATTTCATGCAACATGAATGGATTGGGAATACATGTATTAATATTATTTTTATCTTTCTATAATGTATGATATAAAGAAAATTCTAAAGAATTGGAGGAGTTGTGTTGTTGCAGTTCAAAAACTTAATATAGTCTTCCTATTCCTCACCATTTGCTTATTCATAATAATAATTATAATCATTTCATTAAACAATCATATTATTAATTATAACATTATAATTATCAATCATACAATGATCATCATTAGTCTATTCATTAGAGTAATCATAGGGTATAGAGTTGTTATAAATAGAAAATCCAAGGGATAAGGACTATTAGGTATTCTAGTAGAGGAAAACATTTTAAATTTTTTAAACCTTAATATATATTTAAAAAAAAGAATAGTAATTATTCCTAGAATACACACACACACCCAAATATAAACCCTAAATATGAATGTTAGAAGCAATGTTTCAATAAACTATGTGGATTCACCAACATGTTTTACCTAAAATTATATTAATCAAACAATATCCCTTTAATTAGATATAAACTAATAGAAGATAATTGTCTATTAGTTTATAGAATATACATTAAAAAAAATTTACAAGAAGGATTTAACATGAAATTTATACAAGTGAATTAAAAAAATGCAAGATGATAGAGAAATACTTAGTGTATTTTTCACACTTCACTGATATGTATAGGATGGTTTTCTATCCTAAAGTTATGTGGAGAAATATTATTTTGTTTATTTCTAGATATAATGAATGTTACTTTTCTATGATAGTATCATCATAAAGGGTAAAATATTAAAAATATGATTTTAAATCTATGGATCTATCTTGACCCTATGTAGACAACTCTTTTACAAATGTTGACTTGTTTTGGTTTGGGACAAAACTACTAGGAAGAGGATAATACCACCAATCCGGTTTGAACCTTATGGGATGATCTTGACCCTATAAAATTATGTATTTTACAATTGATGAATATTTTTGGTCTGGGACAAAACCAATAGGAAAAAGACAATACTAGTATCAAATGTTAACCCATATGAGCCAATCTTCACCCTATGAAAACATCACCTTTACAATTGATTACTATTTATGTCTTGGGACATGATTAGGAGAAGTAATACAGTACCAAAAATCAATATTGACCCTTATGGGTCATTCTTGAACCTATGATAATGATATTATCATTTTTACTTAAATTATTTTCTTTGTTTAATAATGTATTTCTTACCTTATCAACCTTATACGCATGTACACATGCCCCTAAAATATCAATCCCTAGTTTTCTATATAAAAAATGAGATATCAAACAAGGGTGAATTAGATGAAATAGGTTGTGTTGGACTAACCTTGGTCAATCCATATTGAAATACAAAGCATTTCACTAAATATTTTATGGTCTAAAAAGTGCACAAAGTCAAATTTAGTTATCTCATGCACGTGCATGCACATACATACATGTGTAGATGTAGATGTTATTTCTAATAACCTAACCTCAACATAAACATGAAAATGTAATAGTAAATAAGATATATATCTAAGAATTAATAAAAATAAATTCAAAACTTTGTAAATATCCTAAAATGTGAGAGTGGTTATTCTAAGTTATGCATCTCTAAAAAATTAGCATATACAATAATATTTTAAAATTCAAATTTAAAACTATTGAATGGTGGACCCTGATCTCATTAGAATGCCCAGTTCCTAATAGGGGGTGTGGGGGGGGGGGGGGGAGGGAACACTACCCCCCACTATGGTCATTTTGGGGCTCCAAGGGGTGGGGACTATTAGGTAGTTGTAAAAAATGCATTGTCAAATATTATAATTTCATAGCAAATATAGACCATTCACTATTAGGTCACATATATAATGGTATAAATTATGTTGGTGAAATTTTGTCCTAATATGTAACCCTCCTTTGATATGAGGGAATTTTAATTATGAATGCACACTATGTGTGAGTGAGGATGAGATTGTAGTGGATGTATTGTAGGTTTATCCCTTTATTTGTTAGATTGAATAAAATAAGATCTGTCTATTTCTATGTGTATGTAGCCCATATTGGGTGAGCTACTTTTAATTTATGTCTCTCTTGTATTATGTTTTCTACATTTTATTTTTCTATTTATTTCATTAATATTTATCTATGTTTTATATTCGTAATAAAAACTTAGTGGCATATTAAATGGACCCAAAAACATGAAATGCAATTTAGTTATTTTGGGAATATCGGAGTCTTATTTCTAATTTAGTTAAAGGTCTGAGTTGACTAAATTAGTAATAAATATTTTAATAATTTAAATAATAATTTATATAATTTATTTTACCTTCATAGCTTTCTAAAAATATTAATGAGAGAGGAGAAATGTAACTTATCTTAAAACTATGCTGATACGACTAAGATAGAGGTTGATACTAGTTGTGCAAGATTATGATAGTGTCATGAACCAGGATTTGGATTTAATTTGATGAAAGGATAGGATCATAAAAAATATGACACTTTGGGGTCTAATTCTATAGTCTAGGTCCTACCATTGTTGTCCAAACTAGTCACAGACATGTATGTTTTTTGGGTTTTGTCCATTATTTCTATGTGATCCTGTCTATAAAATTTTAGATCCTGAATGTTGATGAATCTCCTTGTAGAGTAGATTTAATATTAAAACCCTATACCCTCATTATTATTGAGTGAAACTTGAGAAAGAGGGGGGGTTAGTATGTTTATGATGCACTAAACATGTATCCACATGCCTTAAATGGGTACATTGCCTATATACCAATACTCTAAAGAGGGATTAAGCTTTATGTAATTTTCCCACTCGATGTGATTTGTGAAATAGTGTTATATAGATGTAAAAATGCTAAATTAGGTGTGTTTGAGGTGGTTAGGGACTAGTGTGAGGATTTGAATATGCTAGTGGCTATATTACATGGTTGTATATAGAGAGTAGGGAACTTTGCCTTAGTCATCTTTCTTGTATTCTTGCTTGATTTTGTAATATTTTCCAACCCCTTCTAAATGAACTTTGAATGGGTTTTTATAGATATCTATTGGTAATGGGTTAAATTTATTCATGCTAGGCTGACACAGTGAAGAATAGGAATCGAGAGAAAATAGTCATTTGAGATCAAAATGTGATTGGAAAAGAGCATCAAAAATGGGATGCACTAGGGTCGAATGCTATAGTCCAACCCCAACACTCATATCCTATAGGTTCAAGACCTAGGGGATGGAATAAGCATGGGAAATGGAGCCTGAATAAGCTAGAATTAGGTCTTAGAAGCTTATGGATGACTAGAAATAAGCAAAAAAGGTGTTGAGAAGGGTCATGAGAGCTTGCAAGAGGGACTTATGGGTTGGGTGTCACAAGCCAAACTCAAGATACCAGTTTTGACATTTTATATAACTACATTTTTCCTACATTTATTCTAGTCATGGATCAAAGTGAAATAATAGGTTAAAGGAAAAATAGAAAGTGTACCTGAACTTACCTACAAGGGGTGATGTTGGGTGTGCATAGAGAGAGCATGTTGTGAAGTGTAAATTTGTAAAATAAAATAAAGAGTAGGTTAATTATTACTAGATACACTATATCTAAAATAAGAACATACAAAGTTGGGTAAGAGAGAAATGAAGAGAAATGAATGAATACACCTCATCAATAATACAAACCAATACAAAACCTATTGTGATGTTGAGTGATGTTGGATGATGTTGAGTAATGTTGGATATGTGTTGTACCAAGACTAATATCATGAATGGAGTTGAGTTCTCAATTACCCCAAAGTGGCTCAAGAATACAAAAGCTAGCCCTTTTTCTTCATCATCACCCACTAAGTGAGGCTATGTAATCATCCACATGTTAATCAATGCTTGGACTATGTGTCTATTCCCTCTGAGTAGGTGGATCAAGAATATAAAGGCTAGCTGGTCCTTTGGCTCCATTATTGTCCCATGAAGTGAAGTTATGAATTGATACCACTATGAATGTGTTTCATATGAGATAGTTATTGAATCCCATGAATTATCTATAATATAATAATGTAGCATGGATAACTGAATGTGTACTGGAAACTAGGCCAATTTTGGCCAACTTTAAGAGGAGATTAGGCTTGTAGGAAAGCCACTCTAAAACTAGAAACTATGCTTAAGTGGAAGATACTAAATAATTTGGAGGTTAGGACTATATGAAATCCACTTTAAAATTATGCCAACCACTTAAAGATGGAGTAAGACACATAATTACTGAGAATGCCTAGGTAATATGCTAAACTTGAAAATAAAATAAGTCAAATGTGCCATGCACATTACTCCAAATCACTAGTGTTTGTAATATGAATTCTAATTTGGAAGTTATATAAGATTCCCATTTTGAAACTAGAAGTGAGAGCCATCATGTCATACATGATGCCCCCTATATTTGGACTCTTTGAGAAAAACTGTATTGAAACTATTGAATCTAAACTAATCTATATCTGATAAAACTATAGCTGAGTTGACCTTTTTGCCTATTTCTTGAAAATATAAGTTTTTTGTTGTTTGGATATGAGTGACAAAAATAGGAAACCTTATTATTTTATGTTATTTTCCATGTTTGGTGCTATTATCCTTTAGTAAAACTGATGACTATTCTATAATCATCACTATTTTTTGGTCTGTTCTACCTAGTTTGGGTTCTTCTTACTATCTAAGTGTTTTAAAAATTTCTTTTTTGATCAGTATGAGGCTTTCATATATATGATAAAACCCCTATTTTTCCCCCTTTTTTGAGGGTAGTAATGATGACCCTACAATGATTACCCTAAGAAGAAATATCCCTATAAGTGTGTTATGCTAAAAAATACATGATATAGCCATAATAATCAAAAAAATGTCTCAAGATATATCATGGTTTTGCATTAAATATTGTTAAATCAATATGGGTATACCTATATATATATATATATATATATATATGTAATATCATGTGCAATGTATTGAATTGAACTTAGAAATGTTAGTTGTTAGTTGTCAAGGAGGGATGGAGTATGATGTCTATCATGACATATAATAAATCAAGATAGTGCATGATGTGGATCATGGAATTACAAACATTTGAGAAGAAAACAAGAAACAATCACATAAGGCAAGAAATAAGAAGCACATGAAAGTGGCCAAAGGGACAATCAGACAAGGGACATGGGCACATGTCACTCAAACTAGAAATCAAGCATACAAGGAATGTTTAAATGCCACATATACACATAATTAGAAACAATAAAGGTTAGCACGAGGGCCATAATCACATAGAAATTACAAGTAAAGGACATTGGCAAATGTTCTAAGGCACACATAATAAGACAATAGGAACTGGGAAATGTAATAACATCTAGCTATGTAAAGAAAGAAAGGAAAGCATGAAAACAATATACATACAATCACATCTAACTAATCAAAAATAGAATTTAAAATATGAAAGACATGTAGTACAAGACTAGGTGTATACTAATAAATACATGAGTGTTATATACTATTGAGTGTCGATAGAGTAATCTATGTAAGCTAGTAAATAATGTGCATCGATATGATAATTAAAGTGTGTGGTATAGGAATGACATAACCTTGATGGTGTATTCATGTAGAAGATGCCCCTAGTGGGTAGATATATTGATGTATGTCTTGAATGTAGAAGTAGGATGCCCCCTCAATGGTTAGAGTGAAGCAATCAAGGAGCTAGATATCACTACACACACTCAAATAAGATCAAGTGAAGCATGGTAATGTAGATAAATCAATACATAATAGCATAGAAAAACAAATTTAAGTGTAACATGGTAGTAGAAATGTAAGGCATGGATAATGCATGAAATTAAAATGTTTTTGAATTATTTGAATGTTTTTATATTTTAGGTATAAGCTATGCACAATAAATCATGAGAAGACTATGTATAGTAAAAACTAAGAAACTATGTACAAGTAAGCATAAAGAAACTATGTATAAGTAATTTGAAAGGAATCTATATATAAGTAATTTGAAAGGAAACTATATATAAGTAATTTGAAATAAGAAATATGTACACAATAATGTAAAAGACTAGGCTAAAGGGGGTAAAGGGTCTAAGGATGGAGCTCATTGGGGATGGAGATGGAGGAAGGGATCACGACCATCATAAAAAGCCTCAAGATCATCTTCATAATTATCATCATATGCCATAAACTCTATATACATGGTGCCATCCTACCATAGGCAAACTAAAGGTTGATTTGGTGGTGAAGATGTTGATCGTCCTCTAGGACATTTAGCTCTAGTAATAGATGGCTTCAGTGGAAGTGGTGAAGTTGGTTCTAGTGGTGATGTAATTTGAATATTACCCTAAACCTTTAGTTTATCCAATCTCTATTGTAAAGATATACATTAGTTTTTATCATGGCATGTGATCCTATGAAAGAGACAAAATGGGTGACCATCTTGTCATGATAACCTACTAATAGATCTATGTCATACTATAGGTAATGTGATTAATCTA
>JARHVA010011320.1:0-30000 GCA_037957365.1 Torreya grandis | reverse complement strand
AGTGACTTAGGGAAGGGTGAAATGGACCATGAAACATAACTTAGCATGGGATAGAGGCTACAAAGGAGGTGAGGAAAGAGGTATCCTAACATATGTAACAATAACTTTCTTAATATCATCCCATATTATGAAGAGTAAGCATGAAATTCAAAGATTGAATCTTTATACTAACATATGTTAAAATTCATCATTCATGTACATGATAGGACTGAGTATGGTCTCCTTATTATTTACAAGAAATGCAAAGAATATGTGTAAATAAATGAGATCCATTTTTGTTTTTTTATGTGAAATCTGATTTTAGATGTAAGGTGATACCTCAAAAGGAATGGGACCTAGTATATGTAACTAGGTTTTTGAAAATTGATATTTTTAAAATTACTAAATAATTTTAAAAATTGTTATGATTTTATGATATAAATATGAAAGTAAAAAATCAAAAACATATTAGAAAAATTAGGAAGGAATTTTCCCTAGGGTTTATAGGGGTTTTGTGTGCAAAAGGACCTAGTAAATTCAACTAGTGTTTGGAATAAATGATTTTTTCAAATTAATAAGGTAAATTAAGAAATTAAATGTGAATTTATGATTTAAAATATGTAGGAAAAATAAAAAACAAAGATCTATATTTCATTTGGTGAAAGGATAGGAGCACCAAAAATAGGGCACTTCAAGGTTTGGTACTATAGTCTAGGTCTTGCTGCTATTGTCCAAACTAGTCATGGAGATTTAGTTTTCTAGGTTTCATTTGTTGTCCCTATGGGAACCTTCTTATGAAAGTTTAGATATTGAATGTTGATGGAACTCCTTATAGAGAATATTTAATCTTCAAACCCTAGACCTTCATTGTAATTGGATGAAACTTGTGAAAGAGGGGGGGGGGGGGGTAGTGTGTGTAAGATACACTAAACATGTATCCACACCCCTTGTGTGGGCACATTGCCTACATACCAATATTATGAAGGGGGATCAAGACATATTTAGTTCTACCACTTGATTTGATTTGTAAAATAGTGTTATGTGGATGTAAAAATGCTAAATTGGGTGTGCTTGAGGTGGCTAGGGACTGGTGTGAGATTTTGAATATGCTGGTGTCTATATTAAATGGTTTTATGTAGAGAATAGGGAAATTTTCCCTAGTGTTCTTGATTGTATTATTTCTTACTTTTGTAATAATTTCTAGCCCCTTATAAATGAACTTTGAATGAGATTTTATAGAGATCTACTGGTCATGGGTTAAATGTGTTCATGCTAGGAAACATAATGAAGAAAAGGAATCAAGAGAAAATAATCATTTGAGATCAAAATGTGATTCAATAGGAGTGTTGGAAATAAATAACCCTAGGGTCCAGAACTATAGTCCAACCCCAATGCTCATGTCCTATAGGATCAGGACCTAGAGGATGGAATAACCATGGAAAATGGAGCTTGGCTAAGCTAGAATCAGTTCTTGAAAGCCTATGAATTATTGGGAATAATAAAAAATGTATCTATAAGGGTCATGAAAACATGCAAGAGGGACCTATGGGTTGGGTGTCACAATCCATACTCAAGCTACCAATTTTGACATTCTATATGACTACAAAATGTGACACAAAGTAAATGAATAAAAAATGGGAAATTTGTTGAAATGAAAATTAAAATACCAAGGTTCAAGATCATCAAAAGTGAGTCAAGATTTAGGATCAATGTTTAACTTTGTTGTCTATCCTATCTTGGGATTATAATAACCTTTAAATGATAAAAGGGCTTAGAGATCACTATTTTTTAATGTGACTTAAGTAAATTAGATGGTGAAAAAAGGACATAAAAGCATATAAATTCATTAATTAAAGGTGTAAATTTGAAAGACACATACCACATAATAATTAATTCCTAGTTAAGATCCATATAAACAAAGTGGCTAAAAGACATTGTAAAATAAATATTGTATAAAATTTGTGTCTATATTATTTGGGTGTCTAAATTATTATACACATCTTTTAGAAAAAATGTTTTGGGAAACTTATTATCATAATTTGATGACGAACATAATGAGTGATAATCTACTATATCACCTTAATCTTTGTTGATTAGGAAATTAAAATTCAACTTGAATACAAAATAATGTGTGGCTATTTTTTTCAAAACAAAAAAATGCATTATATGCTTACTAATAAAACTCATGTTATTATATGGGTACATCATTACAGTACATAATATCCAAATCACACTTATCTAGGAACATGTTTAAGTGGGTCATTTTACTTATGGAATTTAATATTAATTTTATGTACCTTAAAAATAATTAAAAGGGACAGTTATTTCATATTAAAACTTTGGAGCTCCCTTAATTATTATACTCACATGACCAATGTTTCTATAAATGAATTTATTATGTATGATAATGAGAAAACAACATGGACCATGTATTTTGATGGATAGAAATGTGATTCTAATGTCAATGATAGAATTGTAATAGTCACCCCAAAGGTAAGACTCTTCCATTAGCATACTACTCTACCTTCCAAATTATAAACAATATAGTATAATATGACACTTTGGTTCTAGTTTTACATAACACATGAATTTTAAAAATAAAACACTTAAAATTTTTACAGTTATTGTGAATTGATCATACACTAGGTTACATGTATCTTTCAAACCAAGACATAACTTATTTCCATTTTTAGATTGGGTTCTTATGTTGATTATGCACTTTGATGACTTTGAGATTCATAACATTGCTAGAAATAATAATAATGATAAAAAAATTATGTCTGGTGTTTCTTCACTTTTTGATTAAAAAAAATGTTCAATATTTACTTACCATTAATAAATTTAAATATTAAAAAAATACCAAAACTAGATGAATTAGAGGTATTTTCCATAGATGGTAAAATACATTTCCCAAAAGCGTATACTAACAATTACAAATTCTTAGTTCATGAAACAACTCTTAGACAATATGAATCAGTCTAAGATATGAATCGATTTGACATTATTTTTGAAACACATTTTAAAATTTACTTCAAAGGTAAATTAATATTACTCCTTGGGCATGAAGAAGCTAAAACATTGCTATAATAATTATATGATAAAGAGTGTGATGGTCATGTTAGTGGAAAGGTAATTCCATACAAATTTATATGAAATGGTATACTATTTTAATTCCACGAAACAAGTGTGTCAACAATATAGATTTTTTTTTTTAAATAATTTTAATGGCATAATAATAAATCACATGAACATTATCTCTATTAAAGAACTAGTTATAACATTTGATCCTCACAATGAGCATAACTTATTATACACTTTGGCTATTGAGCCTCACATGAAAATATAATTATACCCTAATGTGTTTTTCCTCAAATTATTACTATATTCCTATGAATTATTACATGACATATCATAATTATCACAAAACTTATACATTAAGAGATACCTTTAGGAATATTTCTTGCCCCTATGTCCCCATCATATTATAAAGGGTCATTATACCCTATTTATTTTAATAAATAATTATTATATCATTAGGTCATAACACTATAGCTACTTTATGTGAGGCATAAAAAACATTTCCATAAGATGAAAACAAAGATTCATTATTTATACTATTTTTAAAACATATGTTTTTAGAATATTGAAGCTTCAACTATTTTTTCCCTAGAATATGACATAGTTAAATTTTTACTTTGATATGATTTTTTTCCAATAAAATTTCACATCATCTACCTAGAAAAGGGTCCATGGATAGATTGAAATTATTTTAGGGTGATTTCGAAAATACAAATTAAAACATGAAAAATTTATAGTATTTTCATAGTAGTGAAAGTGTTGAGAAAGTATACATAACAAATCACCTAAGATCTATCTGAGAGACCAAAATTGCTTGAAAAAAAGCTTATATTGCAAAAACAAACATACTTTATATATTACTTATAGAGTTATTAAAAAGATAATTCTATAGCTTCTCTCTCGCATTATGAGACACCATACCCTTGCATTTATAGTAGTTTGGGGTAGGTGAGAGGAACACATTTGGTAATGTCAAAGAAACTAGTTGCCAAATGAATAGCCCTACCATGTGGTGAAATTCACACCAACCTTATGCACTATTATCAACATCCAAATCTAACATGTTGACTAGATAATTAGACATGTGTTAGAGGAAATTTAAAGCACACATGAGTCTAACTAACCTAGGTTAAGCAACCTTGATTAATACCCAATTTGCATAGGTTAATCCAAAGTTAATCTTAACTATTATTATTTACTCTAACAACCTCCCATAAGATTAACTTGGGAGAGAGATAAAACAAAAAACTCTAAAAATGGGTTCCAATAATAAGCTTGAAGAGATACACATGTATAATAAAAATGAAGGAAGATGTCCTCATGAACATCCTCAAGGATAACTTCTAAAACCCCAAGCATACCATGTAACTTATGGTAATGAGGCAAAGCAAAATTCTTTGTAAAGATGTCAACAACCTACTTTTGAGTCAAAATGTACTCCAAGCTAAGAACACCATCTTGAATTTGCTAACGAATCAAGTGCATATGTACCTTAATGTGCTTGATCTATTGGTGATCAATTAGGTTATGAGATATGTTAATTTCACTCTAGTTGTCACACTAAAGTGTAATGGTTGAATCATATGTGAAGGCAAACTCTATAAATAACTGATGAATCCAAAGAACCTACTGACTCGCTATAACTACTACCCTATACTCAGCCTCTATAGATGAAATTGCAATAGCCTATTATTTTTTACACAACAAAGAAATAGGTGAAGAACCAAGGAAAAATATATCATCAAGAGAACTTGCCAAATCTGAATCATTATACCCAACTAAGTAAAACCCCTAGTGTAGTGTAGTATAAATTGAGTAGTGCCTCATAGATATTGTAAAATACACTTGTAAGCTTGCTAATGACTATCATGAGGTTTATGTGTAAAAAAATATACAATACCAATTACAAATTAAATGTTAGGGTGAGTATGTGTCAAATATATAATACTCCCAACCAACTTCCCATATAATGTAGGATCACAAAGTGGAGTAGTACAAGTAGTAGTGAGAGTTAATCTAAATTGAAAAGGAGAAGGATTGGACTTGAAATTAGTGATTTCAAGGCACTAAATAAGATCAAGGGTATTCTTATGCTGACTCAAATAAATCCATGTATCTAACTATGAAATCTCTAAACCAAGGAAGAAGTGTAAAATAACAAGATATATCATATCAAACTACGCTAAAAGTGCATGTTGAATGACCTAAATCTAAGAGTAGGAGCTACATATGAGAATAAATTCATCAATAGACAATATGATTATAAAAATATCCTACCCAATATGTTTAATATACATTATGGGATTTGAGTGGAAGTGAACAAAGCTAGTGGAGAGAAGAAATGAATCCGTCTTCTCATACCAAGCCTGAGGGGCCTATTTGAGACCATAAAAAGACCTTAAAATTTGAAAAATGAGATAAGAATTGTGAAGAAACCTAACAAGTTAATCCATATAGATTTTCTCTTGCAATTCTCCATATAAGAAGACACTCTTAACATCCATCTGATACACTGGCCAACCCTATGATTCAATTATAGAAAGTAAAAGGCATATAGAATCCATCTTAGAAATAGGTGTAAAAGTCTTAGATTAGTCAACACCTTCAACTTGAGAGAAACCCTTTGTTACAAGATGAGCCTTATACTTGTTAATGGACCCATCATCTATATCCTTGGTGTGGTAAATCCATTTTCACCGAACAAACTTTATTCCCTTAGGAAGAGTGAATAAATCCCAAGCATGATTCTTCATCAATGAATAATACTCATCTGTCATTGCATCATCCCATTATTATATCCCATGAGCTTATGAAAAATACTATCAATCCCCAGAGAATGCTTGACATAATAGTCTAATTCTTGTAGAATGTGCATGATGATGTCAAGTCAGTGGAGGATCTTGTACGAATGATGTTATAGTAGTGCATGCCCATTTTGTTATAGTGGAAACATCAGTGTGCGGAGGATCCTCAACCTCTCTAACCTCCTTAGGGACCCCCTACATTGGATCCTCAATAGGAGGTGATGAATCAATATAAGAAGAAGAAGGCATGAAGGAACATGAAGAACCATAAGATGTGAACATCTCATTAAACTACACATGTATTCAAAAATGACATCATGAGTATCAGGATCTAAAAGTTGATAAGTTCTCATGTCCTCCAATACCCTAAAAAATCAAAGGCTTGCTCTTCTTATCTAATATTTCCTTTTTTATTCTTTGATACAAATGACCAAGCATGGATACAAAAGAATCAAAAAATGAAACATCAGACATGGTTCTAGACCAAGCCTCCTCTAGTCATATGCTCAAGTGCTCTATGCGTTGTGTGGTTATGAATGTAGTTCACACAATTAACTGACTCTACCTAATAGATAAGAGATAAATCCCATGAATTCATCATGATATTATCCATCTCCTTCAAACTTTGTTTTCTCCATTCTGGAAGGCCATTCTATTGCGGAGTATGTGAAATAAAATGTTGGTGAACAATATCATGAGTTGCCAAAAAATTAGAGAAATATGGACTGAAGTACTCCCCCCATTACTTGTATGAAGTTTCTTTATGCAACCTGAATACTATTTCTTGACCAAAGCCTTAAAGACTTTGAAGTGAGAAAATACATCATTTATGTACTTGAGAAATTAAACCTAGGTATGCAAATAGGTAACTTTTATCTCCTGATAATATAAATTGATTTTCCATTCTTATTATATGGAGGAGTGGAGATATAAATATTATGTTTCATGATAGCATCCTCTAGGGATTAAATTCTCTTAAAACACCTATACTCTTCATGACCATTCCTCCCATAATAAGATCAAGATAGGATAGACTTATTCTTGGATCTGGAAGATTATTTGGGTTTGGATGTGTGAATGTTGGGCTTGTTGGTGTTGGACTTGGGTGTATTTTGAGATGGAGGAGGAGTGTTCTTCTTCTTACTCTTTATATTTCACTTGATCTTAGGATGTGATGTAACTAAGGTTTTTTGAGAGGTGTAAGACTTAAGGTGAGATAATTTTGATTCTTCCCTAGTAAGTCTCTCAAAAAATAAATATAAATCAATAATTTTAAATGTGGCACCTAAGGCATCCATGATAGATAGAAATGTAGAAGTAAAGATTTGGAATGAACCATGAAACTTGGATAAAATCAAGTATACACATTCCTCATCTTTATTATCTCATCCACTCCCCTTCAACTGTGCCAATTTTTTTTTAAACATAGTGAGTTAGTCTACAAAAGAGGCAAAATCACTCATATTGAGTGAAGTAAGTTCCACTTCAAGCTACATGGATCTCTTGTGATCTACTTTCCCAAATAAACCCTTTAACTTAGCCCACATTTTGAATGGAGTATCACATCCATCCAAATGAAATAGTAAACTATCACTCACATAAGTCCCTATTAGACCCATGAACTCATCAAATTTACATTGGTGTTGAAACTCTTCATAATCTAATATGAATTGTGGTTGAGTTTCATTCATTAGGGACCATAATCATTTGCATTTTATGATTGTCTCCATTCAAGGTCTCCATGTATGGTAATTATGTGTAGTTAAAGGCTTATAGTGGTCAATATCAAAAGTAGATGCCATACTAGTGAATCAACAAATCAACATCGAGATAACCCAAAAAAATATTGTATTAAGGACCCCACCTCAAATTTGGCACTTTATAAAATTAGTGCATTTTTACAAAATAATGACACCATTGGATAAAGAATATAAAACCATATAATTTAAAAAAAATGGAACTCAAATTTGAGTTACCACTCATTTGAATTAGAAATGAACCACACATTTTAAAAATCCAATCAAATTGAAAAATAGTCTTTTTGGTGACATTAGTATGCATGCATGTGAGTTTGAACTACTATTTTAGGAAAATGATGTAGCTATTATAAACAATAATGAGTAAAATAATGTATTTAATGAATTAAAATTGGTCACAACTAGAAATAGATTATAAATGAATAAAGAGATTGTAGTGGGACCATACACTAAGTGTCTAGGCTCCATGTAGGCACTTCCAAAGAATAGTAGAGGAATGTAGGTTGATGTAGGTTGGAGGAGGCCAATAAGCTTGAGGACTTTTCACATGTTTGCTAGGTTAAGTTCTCTTTATGGATTCACTATCATGAAAATAGAATACACGTGTGTTTATGTAAGTCAAATAAATAGTCATTCAATGTAATAATGCCTCTCTTAAACACCAAGGTGAAGCATAGATATAGGGAGAACACATCACTCAGTTCAGAAAATGCTCCATAAAAAATCAAGTCTAAAGCTCCATGTAGTAGCTTTAAAAAATAGGCTTACAACACTTTAACACTCGACTAGATCAAATATTCCAACACACATTCATTAGTGCCAAAATAAAAAATAAGATGCCAATATCCATGTGAGAAGTGGTTTGGATGGGGAGCTCTCCCTTTTTTTTTAAACCTCAATTATGCAGTCCTCCTTTCAAATGCCTCAGAATCCAAATCACCACTTTCAACTTTTAACACCTAGCTCTCCTTTCTCTCTCTAACACCTTAGCTTATGGATGATTCCAAAGATATGATTTCAATGTTCCACATCAGATTCTCTAAACAAGGAATGAAAACAAAACTCAATACAAAATTAGCAAGAAGGATTCCAATGCCCAACAAGGTAGTAACTCTCTCCTCCAATCTAGGATTTTAGCCCAAAAAAAATACCCCAATAATTTTTTTGAGATTTTTAAAGCTCCCATTTTTTTTAAATCCTAAAAAAAATTTCTTACAATTCATGAAGGCTAAAACACTAAGAGGTTACAAAGAGATCAACAAGATGCCAATACAAACTCTGAAAAAATGATATGCAAGATCTGTACGGCTAGATCCAAGTAAATTTCAATAGAGTGTGGGAAAGAAGCTATAGGTAAATGGATCTATAAAAAACTCCTATTGACTTGATATAATGAAATTGTTGAGCAATGATACATAACAGATCACCTAAGATCTATTCAAGAGACCATAACCAAGAAACAAGCTTATAATGCAAAAATAAACACACTCTATATATTAATCATAGATATCTTACAAGGCTAAATTATTTAGCTTCTCTCTCACATTATGAGACACCATACCCTTGTATTTATAATAGTTTAGTGTAGGTGAGAGGAGCACATTTGGCAATGTGAAACTAGCTAGTTGCCAAATAATAGTCCTACCATGTGATCAAATTCACACCAACCTTGTGCACTATTGTCAACATCCAAACCTAACACATTGACTAGATAATTAAACATATGTTGGAGTAAATTTAAATTGAACATGAGTCTTACTCACCTAGGTTAAATAGGCTTGGTTAATACCCAATTTGCATAGGTTAATCCCAAGTTACTCATAACCATTATTAATTACTCTAACAAGTAGCGAATGTTTTTAATAAAAGGTTCTTAGTAGTGGTTAAAGTCTCTCTTAAGGAAAAAATTTATGTAATTCCTTTATAAATAAGGGGATTGGGAACTATAAATTCCTACAAAAGTGTTTTCAATGTTTCATCACTTGTCTAAGGTCTTTTATTGTGAGCAATGAAAACTAGAAACTCCTAGATAAGTTTTTAATATGCTTGAGTGTTTATCAAAATTTTATTACTATGATAAGTTTGTTATGGAATTTGGGTACAACAACAATAGGTCTATTCATTCTTATTCTCCATTTCACATTTAAAATTTTAAAAAGTTCAAACTTTTACAAATGTTATTATGCATAGTGCCTACTCATTAATAGATGTCCATTATTAACAAGTACACTATAATTGACAACAAAAATATAGATGAATGAATGGAAAAAAATCTTCTCCCTCATCCTATAGTAAATTGATTTATGTGCTTAAAATTATGTACCAATGTATTTTGATGTATGCATGGACAACATTAGATACACCTCAGAGTAGGGGCATTATGTAGACACCTAATTTTGTTAAAGGCCTTATTACTAGAATTATTTTATTACTTATTTTTGAATATGGATCTTCATTTTGATTTAGGGGTTAAATGAATCTTGTTTATGTGTGTTTTCCATTATAAAAAATCTTTTTGTCCTCTATTCCTCTATTTATCAATTTATCAATTTATTATTATCTACATGTCAATATTTTATCTATCCTCTTTCTCTCCCCAATTTTTATTTTATTTTCAGGTAGACTAACAATTTGTATGATTTTGACATAGGTAGAATCATATGGCATAAGAATCTATCCATTTTAAGTTTTTGAGCCCCTTTTTAATTATTTGTGTGTTTTAATTTTTGGGATCCATTTTTTTAATTATTTTTCAATGTTTTGTTCAAGTTTTTCCCAGAAATTAATAATTAATTCAAATCATGACAATCTTTATATATAAACATAGTCTATTGTAGCTTTAATAGAATTATCATGGAGAATGATGAATACAAGGATGAAATTGAATTTTATAAGATTCAATTTCATTTAAAGTCTAGGAAAACCTAAAAATAATTTATCTCTACTCAAATGAATTGCATCATCATTATTGCTTCTTGTACAATCATGTCTCCACTTAGGGAGACAAGGTTGAATCCCTACCTTAGACATATCAATTATACATTGTATGAGATACAAGTGATTTGATTATAACATGCATCATAAGTAACTTGAAACCATAATTAGGTGGTTTCCTAACCCAACTAATTCTCTCTTGTATCATTATAATTAACTTTTAATTATTATAACTTTGGTCAATAAGTAAAAAAAAATTATACAGATCTTTTTGATAAAATAAGAAAGTCAGCATAAAATAAGGTGTGATAGAGGACATCAAACCATACCTTAAAGAGACATAGATAAAGTTAGTGTAGGTGATATTGAGTAATTCTATATAGATAACACATGTGAATCAACTTAGAAACAAGTCATCCCATGATAGACTCAATGGTTACCTTAGAAAGATATGAGTCCTCCTAGAAGATCTAGAATTCAAATATAGGTGGTAGATAACTTTCACATTATAAAATTTCAATAAATATATTATGTTGTGACTATTGAAATTCATTTACTCAAATTTAGATTTCAATTATAATTTTTTCACTACACATAAGCTATGTTCTTAATTTAAAGACTAGGGTATTATTGGTGGTCTAGATTGCACCCCAGATGAGAAGAGGGAATGTTCAGGTCCTCCTTCTCAAACCTAGTCCATCATGGGAATGACCCTAGGCTATGTGTCACCTAAACTTGGGTTAGACCTCTAAATAAGGATGGATTTATTTTGGATATATTATCTAAACTAGACATAAACTAGCCTATTTCTTGGAAAAATGAGAGAGATTGACAATAATTCATAAAATCATGTAAAAAAGAGGTGATGCACCAAACATTTTGATCCTTATACTTGAATAAAACACTATAAGATACAATAAATATTTAATAATATCACTTCATTTAATCTTTGATTAGGCCTCACATAAGTGTTTCAATAAAAGGCATTGACTAGCTATCAACCTAGCATGGGAGGGTAGTTATCCACTTCTACACTGACCAATAGACTATATATGAAATTAAGATGACTTATGAGAACTACCAAGACACTGCATGAAAGCTATAAAACTTAGACAGAGGCAAGGAAAACATACACTCACTTGACCACATCAAAGAATCCATAAGACCCACTTCACTTAACTTGTAAATGGAGGAATTTTATCTTTTATTTCATCAAATTGGTTTTATAGTGAAAATCTTGATAGAGTTTAGTCATTCCAAAGAGAGGGATCATTTATAAGGCTTATAATCACGTATTTATAGTATAATGGGATGAGATATATGAGGAAGGATGCCTAAAATAATGGAGAAGGGATCATTACAATGAACATTTCTAATCATCTAGCCTTAATTCAATTACAAAGGATCATCATGCTAGGACTACTTATATAAACCATCCATAGCAACCATATTAGTCCCTTTCAATCTATTTATATCCTACATGATGCTACTTACAATTACAATAGTGGGATCAAATCATTAACAATCTTCTTTTGACTTTGATGCAACTACAACATCTTAATCTATTTTGATCTTGGTGGTGTTGATTGTTCCCTAATGGTTCCCTATTGATTCATCCTTGGCATGTAAAAAGGGTCAAAATCAACATTAGGGCCACTTTGCCAATGAACCCATTGAAACTGATGTGTCTACCTTCATGGCATCTTTTTTGAGACATTTACTTTGGTTTGACCTCGACTGTAATCATTCTTTATGAAATTCTTAGATTTTGACCGTTAATATTGACCATTGATCTTGATATTCTTGGTGAATGCATGTTGTTGATCTTTATTCCACTTAATCATCAAATTTTAATGTTAATTGTCGATCAACTTGCTTACACACCATTAGATCTGCCTTCTCAACTTACACATACATCATTGATCTTTATTTATATGAATTAATGCAATACATACATCTCATAATATTCTAACATAATTGAGACACTTGTAACCCATAAATTTCTCTTCAATATTCCCTAACCATTTGACCCATCACTTATCATTATATCTACTTCTTATGATTACATGCACACTATCAATCTATTTGGGCCCACTAGCTCTATCAGTAGCCATGTATTCTTAGATCTCTATTCAAGTACCCAAGATCTTTCCATTTGTTAAATTAATGATTATGCTAACCTTTTGAATTAATGCTCACCATTGATCTTGGGTGCATGATCAAACACACACTTTCAAATCTTTGGGACCCATTGGCACTCTTAGGTTGTCGATCACTATTAGATCTTTGGTATAATTGAATGTTGATAATTGATCTTGGATAATTTTAATTCAAATGGATATTTTACAAGGCTAAAATTTGACATCTATGTGCATGTTTAAGGATTTTAAATCCAAATGGTTAATTATTGCATCTTAAACTTGAATTCCCCATGCATCTTTCATTCTACAAGTCTAACTTTGAATGTTTGTAACTTGAGATAGAAAACTCATCAAGTCACAAAATTTTCATAAAATGTTAAAGGTATGAAGGAATTCATGTCCATGTGATCCTTTGACTTTGAGGGGCTTCTTGAACATACTTATAAAATGCACAATCGAGTTGACTAGTCCATTTTTGCCTGATGTTTGATGATGGCTTGGTTATTTTAGGCTTCTTCAAGTCATATCTTAATCATCTTTGGAGTCTTATATCTAAATATAGAGATTAAACCAAGGCACCAAACTTTAAAAGAATCATTAGGGAAAAAAAGAACTCACAATATGGAACTATTAGGACCAACTTAACTCATAAGGAGAATTGGCATGATATGATAAGTTTCAAATTATAGGGTGATAATTTGACTTGTGGGGGAAAATTGAAAACATTCTCACAACTCAGTTGGGAAGCATGCCTGCTATGCTTGAGAACCAAACCATCTACATGAATTTTGGACTTATAAATAATGATAAGTTTGATTCATGGCTGTAAACAACCCATTTTACTTGAAAAGACAATGAATTACACCAAAATATGGAAGGAAATAAATAAAATAGGGAAGCTAACTAAAAAAAGCAAAAGAAAACAAACTAATGTGCTAGGACAACACTTGAAGGAAAGATAAAACAACTAACTATGTACAGGAAAAATTAATGTTTAGTAATAATGTTTCAAGTGTATCCCATTGAATAGGATAAGAAGCTCCTCACCATCCATCCTTGAAAGTTGGAAGGAATTATGGTATTTACAGCTAGAGATTATGTATGGACCACTCCAAAGAGAGTCATACTTTGTATGCCTTCCTAGCTTAGCTTTGTCCTCATCCCACTTGAGGACTAAATCTCTTTATATGAAACTTCATGAAGAATCTCATTTATCAAAGGCTCTCTTCACTTTTTTTTGATGGATTTATATGGATAGCATGGACTAATATATTGTCTCTTATAACACCATAATCTTGGCATATATTACCTCCATAGGTTCATTTTATAACAACTTAAGATAATGCATCAATTCTAGGGTAGGGAATTCAAGAGAAATGTGCATTATTTCTTCCTTACCATATACCATATTGTAGGGGGAGTTGGCTATTAACTTATTGTAGGTGATCTTATTAACCCATAGATCTGACTTCAATTAGATATGCCATTACCTCTAATTATCTTCAATGTTCCTTCTTAGGATCTTTAATAGGTTCTTATTAGTTGACTCAGCAAGGCCATTGCCTTGGGGATAGTAGTTTGATGAAGTGCTAAGAAATACACTATGATAAACTTCCCATTAGTTAATTTTAGACCCCATAAAGGCCATAACATGCTTAGAAATGATGGTTGAAGGGGCTCCAATTCTATTAATCAAACCTTCATAAAAATATAGAACATTGGACTCATTTTCTTCCTTTAATGCCACTACTTCTGTCCATCTAGTAAAGTATTTTATGGAAGTTAATATCAATTTATGTCATGAGATTGAAGAGGGGTTAATGATACCAGAAAAAATTTAATCCTCATTAGAGAAAGGGTTGATCCACTAAAATTGGTTGGAGAGGTATGGTTTCAAGCTTCACCTTCCCTATAAATATAGAACATTGTCTGCATTTCCTAATCCATGCATGACAATCACCAAATAAGCTTGGAAAATAATACCCAGATATAATGATCTTATGGGTTATAGTAATTTCTAAGTAATTCCCTCCACCATGTCCACTAAGGACATATCCAATCAACATTTCATTTTGATGGTGTTCAATGCACCTTAACAACATGCCATTGATATCATTCTTGAATAAAACACCATCAAAAAGAAGGAAAGGAATGGATTAAAAGATAAAATATCTTATTATTTAAGGATTTAGATGCTAGGGATAAAGATTATCTTGAAGATACTTTACCAAATCATGATACTAGATAGAAGGTATGGTATGATTGACTGTAACTTCTTCGTTAGTTAACACCATAACTACCTCATTAGCCTCTTGTAAGTCATGGGCTAGATGTTAATATAATCCTTTGAATCTAACTAGATTTGTGACCTTGATATCTACATCATAATCCATTACCTTTATTATCCAAATAAATCTTTTCTAATTTATGTCCTTGTTTAAGAGAAACTCCTTGACACTTAGATGTGTAACAATTACGTGTATCTTATTATTATACAACAAGTATTTGAACTTATTTAGATAACTTATAACAAAAATTATATGGGTTTCAATAAAATATTACCTTATTTCATATTCTTCCAAGCCTTAGTAGAAGAAGGATATGGGCTACTATAAGGCCCCATGCTTCTACCTCAAGACTACCTTACTAATAAACCCTTTGAAATTGATGTGTCTGCCTTCATGGCATATTTTTTGAGACATTTTATCTAGTTCAACCTTGACCACAATCATTATTTATGAAGTTTCTAGATTTTGACCTTTAATATTGACCATTGATCTTGATTTACTTAGTGAATTTATGTTGTTTATCTTAATTTCACTTAATCATCAACTTTTAATCTTAATTATCGATCAACTTACTTGCACACTATTGGATTTGCCTTCTCAACTTACACGCACACCATTGATCTTTATTTATGTGAATGAATGCAAGCCATAGATCTCTTGATAGTATAATGTAGTTGAGACACTTGTCACCCACAAATTTATCTTCATGATTTGATAAATTTTTAACCCATCACTTGTCATTAGATCTGCTTCATATGATTATATACACACCATCGATCTATTTGGGCCTACTAACTCTGTCAGTTACCATGCACCATTATATCTCTTTTTAGGTACCCAAGATCTTGCTACTTTTTCACTTTGCACTCATGCTAACATTTTAACTTGATTGTCACCATTTATCTTAAATGAATTATCAAATGCATGTTATTGGATCTTTGAGACCCATTGACACTATTAGGTTGTCGTTCTCTATTAGATTTTTGGTATGATCAAATGTTGACCGTTAATCTTGAATAATTTAAATTTAAATAGATATTTTCCAAGGCTCAAATTTGAAATCTATGTGCATGTTTAAGGATTTTAAATCCAAATGGTTAATTATTACATCTTAAACTTGAAGTTCTCACACATGTTTCACTCTACAAGTCTAATTTTGAATGGTTGTAACTTGAGATAGACAACTCATCAAGTCATGAAATTTGCATAGAATGTTCAATGCATGAAGGAATTCATGTCCATTTGATCCTTTAGCTTTGAGAGGATTCCTTATCATACTTATAAAATGCACAATTGAGCTAACTAGTCCATTTTTGCATGATATTTGATGATGGCCTAGTTCTTCTAGGCTTGCTTAAGTCATTTCTTGATCATCTTTCAAGGCTTATATCTAATAATAGAGATTAAAACAAGTCATCAAAATTGTACAAAATAATTAGGGAATAAAATACATCATATTAAGGAAATCTTAAGACCAATTTGACTCAAAATGTAAACTAGCATGATATGCTAAGTTTCAAATAATAGGGTGACAATTTGACCTATGGGGGTAAAATTGATAACATTTTGGTGACTTATCTTGGAACCATGCCTATTATGATTGAAATCCAAACCATCTACATGAATTTTTGAATTATAAATAATGACAAGTTTGATTCATGGTTGTAAATAAATCCTTTGACTTGCAAAGATAATGAATTCCACCAAAATAGGGAAAGAAAGAAATAAAATAGGAAGCTAACTAAAAAAAACAAAATCAAACAAACTAATGTGATAAGACATTAATCAGAGGAAAGTTAAAATAATTAACTATGTATAGGGAACTTTAACATTATTTATCAATGTTTCAAGTGTATCCCCTTAACTGGGATAGGAGGCTCTTCACCATCCATCATTGCAAGTTAGAAGGCATTATGGGATTTACAGCTGGAGATTATGTATGGACCACTCCAAATAGAGTCAAAATTTGTATGCCTTCTTGGCTTAGAATATCCTCATCCCTCTTAAGGAATAAATATCCTTATTTGAAACTTTATGAGGAATATCCTTTGTCAAAGGCTCTCTTCACTTTTTTTGATGGATTTACATGGCTAGCATGGACTAATGTCTTGTCTCTTAAAAAAAAAAAAAAAACATATCTAACATCCATAGGTTCTTTTTCCAATAGATAAAGTTGATGCATTAGTTCTAGGGCAAGGAATTTAAGAGAACTATGCATTCTTTCTTCCTTACCATATACCAACTTATAGGGGGAGCTGGATATTAACTTATTATAGGTGATCCTATTAGCCCACAAAGTTTACTTCAATTTGAGATGCCATGACCTATGATTATATTCAATGGTCCTTCTTAGGATATTCAATAGGTTCTTATTAGTTGACCCAACAAGGTCATTTCCTTAGGGATATTAGTTTGATGAAGTACTGAGAAAGACACTATGTTGAACTTACCATTGGTTGATTTTATACTCCATAAAGGCCAAAGAAATTTTTATAAATTATGGTTGAATGGATTTCAAATCTAATAATAAAACCTTCATAAAAATCTAAAACATTGGACTCATTTGCTTCCTTCAATGCCACTACTTTTATCCATCTAGTAAATTAGTTTGTATAAGTTAATATCCATTTATGTCATGAGCTTGAAGGGGGGTTAATGAGACCAATAAATTCCATTCCCTATTTAACAAAGGGATGATCCCCTAAAATTGGTTGGAGAGATAAGGTTGAAATCTTCACCTTTCATACAAATATAGTATATTATCTACATTTCCTAATCCAAGCATGACAATCTCTAAATAAGCTTGGACAATAATACCCACCTCTCATGATCTTATGGGTTATATTGCTTGTTGAGTAATGCCCTCCACCATGTCCACCATGTCCATCATGGAATCCTTCAAGAAACCTTTCATTTTTATGGTGTTTAATGCACCTTAACAACATGCCATTGATATATTTATTGAAAAAAAACACCATTAACAAGAAGGAAATGAATGTATTGAAATCTAAAATATCTTATTCTTAAAGGAGTTAGATGATATGGATAAATACTATCCTAAAGATACTTTACCAAATCATGATACCATCTATAAGGTGAGGTATGGTAAACTACAACTTCTTCATTACTTAACACCATAACCAACTCATTGGCCTCTTGTAAGTCTTGGGCTATATGCTCATAGAGTTATTTACCTCTAATCAACTTTGTCACCTTTATCTCCACATCATACTCCATTACCTTTGTTATCCAACTATCACTTTTCTCATTTATGTCCTTGTTCAAGATAAACTCCTTGATACTTGGATATGAAACCATTAGGTGTATCTTATTGTTAGGAAACAAGTATTTGATCTCCTTAAGAGAAATTTTAACATAAAGTACATTATTTTCAAAAAAACATTACCTTATTTCATATTCTTCCAATCCTTAACTGAATAAGGCTATGGGTTTCTCTAAAGCATCACGGTTTTATTGCATAAAAATGCCTAAAATTGTGTCAATGTTAACATATGTGTACATAATGAAGTCCTTTTAGAAATATGGGTTGATGAGCATAGGATCACTAGTCATGGATTTCTCATTTTACTCAAAACTCCTTATTCATTCCTTGGAATAGCTAAAGCTCTAATTCTTCTTTAGCATGGATGTAAGTGGCTTAGATAAAGTGGAAAAATTTGAGATGTATCTTTTGATAAAATTTATCTCGCATAAGAAACTTTGCAAATCTATTTTGTGCTTGGGAAAGGAAAGCACATGAATGAAAGCTATTTTTCTAGGAGCTATTCTTAAACCATGATTTGAAACTATATGTCCAAAGAGATTACCTTTATAAACTAAGAAGACACACTTTTTGGGATTCAAGGATACCCCAAATTATCTACACCTTTCAAACACTTGCTCAAGGTGAACTATGTGCTCACTTGTATTCTTTGAAAAAATTGTTACATCATCCAAATATACCAACACAAACTTGTTAAGAAGGCCCTAGAATGCCATATCTATGGATGTCTAAAAATTTACTCCAACATTGGATAAACCAAAGGGCATCTTTATATATGAAAATTTACCCCACTTTGTGATGAAGGCTATCTTGAATTGGTCTTCCTTGACCAAAATCTGGTTGTAATCACTATATCCATCCAATAAGGAGAACCTATTTGAACCAAATTCAATGGTAAAATTTGTTCCAAAAATGATAGTGGATAGTGGTATTTAAGGGAAGCCTTTTTCAAGTCATAGAAGTCAACATATAGTCTAATTTCACCATTATATTTCCATAATGAGACAAGGTTTGTCACCCAAGTTGAGTGCTTGATTAGAAATATAATATCTAACTCAATGAGATTATGAATCAAATCTCTCATCAAAGGTTTAAGATTAGGGTTAATAGGTGTTTCTATTTGTCTTAATATCTTAGTCTCATCTTCTAGCTCAATGGTGTGTTGAGCTAGACTTGGATCAAATCCCTTGAGATCACTATATTGTAATGAAAATACATCATCAAAATTTGTACATAACTCAATGAAAGATTCCTTATCTGAATAAGTGCATACCTTACCCAACTTTAGGTTCTTACCAGATGAAACTTCCACATTAGCATAGTGTTCTTACTTTGTTAACAAATTTTAATTCTATTTCCTTAGCTCATCATCACCACTGAATATTTTCTAAAGTGTCACTAATCCATTGGGAAAATTTTTATTTTCAAAATTTGATCATCATACTACTACAAGTATTTTGACTGATTTCTTGAGGAAAACTTAGCTTCTTCTTATAAGAATATACCAATCTAATTATCATCTTTAAACACTTACCAATTATCATTATTATCTGGGATAGATGGCCTTATTACCAGATTAATGTGTGACTAGATATTTTCATTTCTTACATTAGTTGGGATGCTAAATTATGCCCCAATGGTAGCCAACCTATCTACATGGCAATTCTCATCTTTTGGTATTACATGAATGTTAAAGGCCTTAAATTCTTCAACTAAGTCCCATACCATATGGTTATAAGATTTAAGTAACAATTTTTTTATACATTATGACCTCTCACTTGGTGAACTACAAGTTCACTATTACCAAAGACTTGTAAGGTGTTGACCTTCATCTTCCTAGCCCATTTCAAACCATGAACTAGTGCCTCATATTCAATAACATTGTTTGAAAAACAAAATTGAAACTTAATAGATGAGAAGTACCTTTCCCTTTTTTGATAAATCAACATCGTTCCAGCCCTAATACAATGATTATTCCTTGATCCATCAAAGTATAATTTCCAAAGCTCATCACTAGACTCATCATCTTTCATTGAGGCTAGAATTAGTGTACCTTTCTCATGAAAGAAATAAACACCAAGTCCTTCTTATTAAATTATCTTATAAAGATGATATTCATGTGAGATAGAATCTCCCTCATCAAGGAATAAATATGGAATCTCATCCAAAGGTTATCCAATTTCCTCTACACTATTTTCTATCACCTCATCTAAGATGAGGTAATTGGTGTTCACAACATCTGGCATATATGGTTCCAAATGGAACCATGAAATACATTTAAAATGTATGGTTACCTTATGTCATACCTATTCCTAAACATAAAATATGTCTAATAAAAAGATAAATATCCTCCAATATTTGAGGTTAAATCCCTTGACAGACACATGGCAAAATAGAGAGGCAAGTCCACCACAACCACATCCTACTGAATGGTAACATTAGTAAAAGAATGTAGTTTAAACTTTAGATCCTTAATGATGCCTAATATATTTTTTGGTTAACCATCCAATTGAAATACTCTTTTATTATTTGGCTCATAGACAAGACCAAGCTTAACTATAATTTGCTTAGGCATGATAGTGTTACTAGCTCCACTATCCACCATACATTTATGAACTAAATAATCACCAATTATCAAAGAGAGGTAGAAGGTAGGAGTTTTAATTGAAATTACCTTAAATTTTTCACCATTTACCATTTTATATTATTTTCATACTTGATTCTTTATTGGTTGGTCTGAATTGGTTATGAAAATACGTTATTTCTAAATTTGTTCTAGGGACACCTTGAGAACTAAAAGATCTTGGATGATCATATCCTTTTATCTAGGAATAGTAAGGGAATACCACATGATAATGCTAACATTGGTTTTATTCATTTGATCCACTATGATAATTTAAGCTCTACTAACTTTTGGATGCATGTTTTTAACCATTGGATGTTCATGAATCAAAGGTATTTGAGGGACCTTCCCAACCTCTGCATTCTAATTTTTTTTGTGTTATAGGTGAAATAGGTTGATATTTGATACTCTTAGGAACAATATTAAGAGTACTAGAATCATTGTTCACATCTTAAGCCTCATAAATGGATCTTTTTTTAGCTCTAGTTATAGCTATAACTTGACCATTTGAACTGCTAGTCTCTCTACCATGATTGAATGCAACATAATCATCCATTTACCAATTTAAATTAATGGCATTAGGCTACCCTTGAACTTGTTGAGCCTCTCCTTGGGTTCAAAAATTTGTCTCCTAATACTGACCTCCTTGAAGATAAAAATCTTCATGAGTCATTTGTGACATAATAATGTTTTGTGATACCAAGGCTTGGTTATGAACATCATTAAGTTTGGAGGGCTACCAATTTGATTAATGAATTAAATCAATTTGAGGTGGTGTGGGAATAATAAATTTTGAAGTGGAAGGTGCATTAGTATCAAGACATGCATATGGTTTAGTTGGAATTATATCTCCTTATGATTGGTAGGGTGGTCTATTTTCTCTAACTCCTTGATAAGGAGGCCTTTCATCTCTAAAGGTTGATAGGAGGTCTGATTTTGTTGTTGATAAGGCCTAAATTGGTATTATTTTCTTTTCAATTGAATAATTTCATTCCCAAAAGATTATAATAGACTTTTCAATCCTCCAATCTCACTAGCCTGCTTAGAAGGGGCTACAACTTTAGGTTATGAGGTGGAATAGGGGGCTAATGATGGAAAATAGGGAACTTGAGGAGGTGGGATAGATTTTAAATCTATGAATATGGGCATTGTAGGCCTAAGATAAATCTTATCATCTTATATCAAATTATTTTCTGCTCTTAGGCAACTTCATAAGCATTTGGCAAGGTGTTACCACCCATAAACTATATCATGGCACTGATGTCATAATTAAGGGATTTTAGATAGTAAAAAAAGGCATATTATGGGGATGGTCTAATCACTATAGGAATACTAATACATGTCTTTTATAATCTGAGGTTAAAATCAAACATGAACTCATGGGAAGCTCTTTGAATGGTAGTTAAATACTCAACTAATGATAAGTGACCAGATTTATCTTTAAACTACCTAAGGCTACACCTAACTCATCCCAAGTAGAAATGGAATTCAAATGAATATTTATATACCATTTTAATGCTTTTCCTTTGAAGGAAGAAATAAGTAATATTATAACTACATTATCTTCAACAACATTGTGAATGGAGAAAACATTGGCAACATCCTGGATGTGATCAATAGTATTTATTTAATTTTCTATAAAAAATGATGGGATGATTTAAAGATAAGATATAGGAATATCAACATACTAGGCAAATTTCAATGAACTACCTCTATTGAATGGAATAAATACTTGATTTTTGATACCCATTTGGATAGTGGGGATTGCACTGCTTAAGGTGATAGGATAACCAAGGGATGACTATTGATTTTGAGGATAAGGTCTTGTATTATTAAATCTTTTTCTCTCATATGAAATAATAAGTATCTCAATGAATTCAAGGGGAATAACTTTACTAGCTGACCTTGTAGTAACCTTTGACATGAGAATGTTATCTGGATGGTGTTATAAACTTTACAAATTTAAATATCTTTTCCTCTTAATGATGATGTATCTCCTTTTCTATTGAAAATTATTTCCTTAGCTCCAAATTTTAGTTCCTCAAGTAGAATGTGTCCCACTGAGCATGCCATAACTATTGGTGTTCTAGATTATACCCAAGCTAAGAAGGGGGATTGTTCAGGTCCTCCTACTTAAACCTAGTCCAACATGGGGCTGACCCTAGGCTATGGGTCACCTAAAATTGGGTCATACCTCTAGAGAAGGTTAGCTTCCTTTTGGATCTATCACCTAAACTAGACATAAACTAGCCTTTTGTTTGGAAAAGGGAGAGAAATTGATAATAATTCATAAAAACATGTAAAAAGAGGTGATGCACCAAATGTTTTGATCCTTATACTTGCACAAGACACACTATACGACATAATCAAGACTTCATAATATCACTTCGCTTAATCTTTGATTATCCCTCACATAAGTGTTTCACAAAAAGGAATTGAATATCTATTAGCCTATCATGGGAGGGTATTTATCCACTTTCACACTAACCAATAGACTATATATATACTTAGGATGACCTGTGAGAACCACCAAGACACTACATGAAGGCGAGAAAAATCAAACAGAGTTAGGAAAAACATACATTCACATGACCACATCAATGAATCCATAAGACACACTTCACTTATCTTGTAAATGGATGAATTTAGTCTTTTATTACAAAAAATAGGTGTTACGGTGAAAATCTTGACATATTGTAGTCATGCCAAAGAGAGGGATCATTTCTAAGGCTTAGAAGCCTATATTTGTAGTAGAATGGGATGAAAGAGATGGAGAGGGATGCCTAGAATAATGAATAAGGGGTCATCTACCCTTGATTTAATTAGGAAAGATCATCATGTTAAGACTACATCTATAAAACACCCATAACAATTATATCAGTCCCTTTCAATCTATTTCTGGCATGTATGATGCTCCTTATGGTTACAATGGCTGGATTAAATTGTTAGAAATCTTCTTCTGGCATTGATGCAAATAAAATAGATTAATAAATCTATTTTGATCTTGGTGATGTTCATTTATCCTTACTAAATCCATACTAGTTCATCTTTGGATATTTAAAAAGGGTCATAATCAGCCTCAAGACCACCTTGCTAATGAACCCTTTGAAACTAACATGTTTACCTCCATGGCATATTTTTTGAGACATTTTATCTAATTTGACGTCAATCATAATCATTCTTCATGAACTCCCTAGATTTTGACTTTTAATCTTGATCATTGATACTAATATATTAGATGAATGTGTGTCATTGATCTTTATTCCACTTAATCATCTAATTTTAATCTTGACCATTGATCAACTTGCTCGCTCATTGTTAGATCTCCCTTCTTAGCTTACACATGCTTCATTGATCATTTTATATACAAATGAACATAAACAACAAATATCCTACCAGTCTAACATGGTTGATATACTTGTTAACCATGTATTTGTCTTTGAGATTCACTAACCGTTTGACCCATCACTCATCATTAGATCTGCTTTGTATGATTTCACATGCATTGTTGATCTATTTTGGTCCACTGACTTTGTTATTCACCAAACACCATTAGATATCTATTCAGGTACATGAGATCTTTCCACTTATCTGCTTCACACTTATGCTAACATTTTGACTTGATGTTCACCATTGATCTTGGGTACATGATCAAATGTATAACATTGAATCTTTAGGACCCAATGACACTGTCAGGGTTATTGCTCGCTATTGGATCTTTGGTATGATTGAACACCGATCATTGATCTTAGATCATTTGAGTTTGAATGACTATTTTTTGAGGATCAAATTTGATGTTTGTGTGCACATTTAAGTATTTAAATCCAAACAGTAAATTTTTGTAGCTTAAACTTGACATCCCCATGCATGTTTTGCTTTGCAAGTCTAACTTTGAATGCTTGTAACTTGAGATAGATAACACATCAACTCACAAAATTTGTAGATAATGTTCAAGTCATGAATTACTTCATATCCATGTGATCCTTTGGATTTTAGAGGTTTTTTGAGCATACTTATAAAATACATAATCGAGCTAACCAATTCATTTTTGCATGGCATTTGATGACAACTTGGTTCTTCTAGGCTTGCTCAAGTCATTTACTGATCATATTTGAAGGCTTACGTCTATAGATAGATATTTCACCAAGGTACCAAACTTTCAAGGAATAATTAAGGCACAAAATACATCATCTTAAGGAACTCTTAAGACCAACCTGACTCACAAGGCAAATTGGCATGATATATTAAGTTTCAAATGCTAGGGTGACAATTTGACCTATGGGGGAAAAATTGACAAGTATATTTGATTTTTTTTTTTTTTTTTCATTTTTATTTTATCTATTCATTTGTGTAATTTATTTAGCTCATTTTTATTAAAATCCAAAATTAGGGTAAAATACCACATCAGCACATGGATAAAATGTTCCAATCTATACTTTAATGCTTTTGTCTTGAGAAAATTAATTATATGTGCTATGTATTTTATTTAAATAATTAAAATAAAAGGGTTTACTTTATATATTACACATGGTATGTTTAGTCAAATTTTTTTAGATCAGTGATTTTAAGGACCATCATTTACCTTAGAAGAGTTTCATCATGATATATTCTAACATTAAATATTTAATCACTAAAGATTCACAATAATTATCATTAAATGTCTAATTCCTTGATTAAGAAGTATAATTTTACCACTAAGCATTTTAATCCTAATTTAAGTAATATTTTAAATTTATAGGTTACAAAATTCAATTTCCTAGCTTTGATATTGACAACATGGTTCATGTACTATGAGGTGTATTCATTAGGTTTTTTTAGTCTTAATTTAATTTTAATTTACTATAATTTATCTATGACATATACATAATTATTTAAATTCCTATTAGTATACAAGTACAATCTAGTTGTCAATGGCATAGTGTGGGTACATCCAATCCAAAACTTTAGATTCCATCATCTATCGTCATGTAGAATTAAGGTAATTTTTTTAAATTTTTATTCACTTTGATACATACAAGCATATGCATATAAATTTTTGGAATTATGTAGACACCTAATTTTGATACAAAGCATATTATTGTAATATTTCTAGAGTTGTCTTTTGTATATAAATCATTTATTAAAATTAGTTAATGACACTTTTATGTTTATTTTCTCTTATTATTTTTCTTCATGTGATTCTTTTATTATATCTTTGTTAAACTTTCTCTCTCTTCTATATATTTATGTGCTAGTGATCTTCATCCTTATTTTTCCTCAACTTTTTATGTGTTGACCATAATCAATAGTCACTAATTCTTGTCACTGGTATTATGTGCACTCATTTTATAATTCATATTTTTATATTGTGTTTACTCATGTTATTATTTTATTTCTTTTATTATATCATATTATGCACTAATATGCCCTTAATTTTAATTTTAAAATCCTATATATTCGAAGAATCCTAAAAATATTAAGAATAACTGATAACAAGCATTAGGAAATTCTAAAAAGTATTATGTGAATTATGAATATTATATTATGATATCTAATATATTCAATTGATTACAAAGGGTTTTATTTACAAACTTAAACCATAATAAGACCTAATTTACAAATCATGCACTTGTATTTAATTATCTAGGGAAGGTAAGTGAATTTTTTCCTCTCATTTGGTCTAGGAACACTCATAAGAAATAAAAATAGATTTATCCATAATTATCACCATTATAATATGTAGTGAAACCCTTAATAGTGTGTGTTCCACTTGAATGCACATTTATTTGGTCTTTCCATGCGTAGTAATTTGGTGAAGCTAGGTTAGGGTTACTTAAAAAAGAGATAAATTTGAAATCTACCAATGCCAATTCAAAAATGGGATATATATATATATATATATATATATATAATACCAGTGAATGATCATAAAACATTGGAGATAATAAAGAACAACATTGACATAATCATATTAGGTTAATTTAAGCAATAAAAAGTTACCATAACTACTAGTAAAATTTGGGTATGACCATAATCAATGGTGGACATTTTTTTCATTTTTAAATTACTTCCTTTCTTTTATAATTCATTTTATATGGATCCAAAGCCCCACCTTATGTATTTCTAGGCATTATCAAAACCTAGGTGTGTTCATTTCATTTTATTCTCTCTCTTCTTATCTTTCCTTTCATTTATATTGATCATTTTTAGTTCAATGTACTTTCCTCCCATAGTTTTATGTTAATAACCTAATATCTCACATACAAAAAATACACACATATACTAAATATATTAATATTTTATTCTTTTTATAGAAATAAACACTTTTAATCACTTGTCACTTTGAGGGGGATACCTCTTTATCAGAGTAATACTTTTATTTAATTGATATTTAATTATATGATTTATAATATCCCATGCCCCTATATTTATACTATTCTAATATATTCCACTCTTCCATTTTAAGCATGTGAGATTATTTCTCTATGATATTATATTCATTACTATTCCTTACTACTATTCTACCCCCAATATATAATAAATACCCCTACCTAGATATATTAAATTCCATCCCCCTTGACATGTTTCATCCTTAAAACATGTTAAGAATTACATATAAAAAATATGTTGAAGACCAAATGGAATCCCTACCATGATTTCTTTTTTGGTTCCACTTATTCTTCCTATTCTTTAATAGGAACATGTACAATAGTACTATGAATATAATCACTAGAACATTAGGTGGATGCTCAAATGGAATAGAGGAATGAACATCAGTATAAAATAAGATCATTTTGAGGTTATATTTGAACACTAAAATTTGAAGCTTGACGATCATCACCTAAAATTTAGAACAAGGGTGGTCAAAATAATTTACTTGATGAGCTAATGGAGAATACATGCCACCCCGCTTAGAATTATTATTTACACACATTTTTTTTGGATTGGATAACCCCAATAAATAATTAATAAATTTTTTTAATCATTAGTTGTCAACATGGGCTCACCGGTGGCATGCTTGAGTGTTTGCTTGGGTGCATCCAAATATAAAGCAATCATAATTAAAGTAAGAAAATCAACATAATAGATGTTTTAATAATCCTCTAAATCTATCCATATAGTTATATCCATCCCATATGCTTCAACTATAGGAAACAAATTATCATACCATGTGTCATAGATATTCTCCCAGTCCAACCATGAATTAATTTCATCATTGTAATGTGTTAGTATATAGAAGTGAAAATTTAATCTATCAAAATTAATATTACACACACAATTCCTTTTGAGGAAGGAATAACTCTGATCATAGGCCAGATTTAGGGGGATACCTCCTTTGATTAAGGATGAATTAAAATTATTCTTCTTGTATTATTTACACTATTTTAATCTACCCAACTCCTCATTTTTATGCATATGGTATTAAAATACTATTCCTTACTATTCACTATTATTAAATATTATACTATTTATGATATTGTTCTACCCCTCCCTATGTATATTATATTCCATCCTCCTTGACATGTTTCTTCCTTAAAACATTCAAATAATTACATATCAAAAATATGTAGAAGACCAGATAGAGGCAAGTACATGTGTCATTTTTTGCTTCCCCTTTTTTTTGGTGTTTTGAAAGAAGCATGTACAATAAAAATTTGAATAGAATAATTGGAATATAAAGAGTATATATATATATATATATATATATATATATATATATATATATATATATATATATATATATATATATATATATGGGTGAATGGAATCACCAAAAGTGGAATTAGGTCACTCTAATGACTAGAGTTGAGTAATGAAAGTTGAATCTTGGTGATAAGCACCTCAACTCTAGAAGAAGGGTTCAAAAAATTGTTGATTAGGTGAGCCAATGGATGATACATGCCTTCCCACTTAGAATTTTTATTTACACATAGTGTATTTAGATTAACTAACCCCACCAAATAATGTATCAATTTTTTTGGATCATTGGTTTCAAGCATGGGCTCTTTAATTTCCTACATGAGTGATTTTGTTGCTAGTAGGGGTGTATCCAAATGTAAAGCAATCTTGGACAAAATAAGGAAATAAACATACCATGTGTTGCAAGTATCCTCCAAATCTATCCATGTAGTTATTTTTATCTCAAATTCTTCAACTATAGGAAATAAATCCCCATACCATTCACTATAGTTATTCTCTCAATCTAGTCATGCATTAATTTTCTCATCATACTATGTTAGTATATGGGAGTGAAGCTTAAATATATTTAAAGTAACATGAATATTACTAATAAATTTATTCATACCATTGATTAATTGATGAATTGATTTAGATAAAATTGAAATATCTATGACAACCAAAATATAGGCTTAATAACAATTTTTTTTACAACAATAGTTATTAAAACTTTGATATCTATTGAAATAGTTAATAAAATTAAAAAATTCAAACTATTATGGAAAGATGGAATAGAGGTGCACAAAATTCAAAAAATGTTTAGTGAAATTATTTCCCATTTGAGATCAACATGTAGAAGAATAGTCAGGTATTTTTTTACAATAGTAGTTACTAAAACTATGATACAATTCATAATACTTAATTAAAATTTAAAAAATTCATTTTTTTCTAAAAATATGAAATAGAGGTGCATAAAACCTATGAAAAATTTAGTGCAATTTTTTTTTGAGAGTAGCATACAATAATAATAGAGTTTAAAAAAAAATACAAATATCAGTTAGTAAAACTATGATAACTTTAAAAATACTATATGAAATATAAAAAATAAAACTATTATGAAAATGTGATACCAAGGTGCACAAAACTTAGAAATGGTTTAGTGTGATTATTTATCATTAGAGAGCTATATGCAAAAGAATAACCATTTTTTCTATGTTTTAAATAATAGTGTTATTTATTAAAACTATGATGATGTCTATAATACGTAATGAAATTAAAAAATTCAAACTATTATAAAAATCTAGAAATTAGACATACAAAACCTATAAATATTTTGTTATAATTATTTACCATTTGAGAACAAAATGTAGAAGAACAGTCATGATTTTGAGGGAAAAAACTTAAATTTGCAATTTGAAACTACAATTAAATGATAGATCCAATTGAATTCACAATAC